>LPNX010124102.1:516741-541244 GCA_001517045.1 Pseudotsuga menziesii
CTGGATATTCACATTCTTCAACTGGTTTCTTTAAGTCATATTCTGATTTTGTTCTTCCCTTCAAATAGCTTGAAATTCTGGAAGACCTTCACCAGCTTTGCTTGCAATAGGTAGTGCTCTGTAATGCCAAAGCTCATTTGGCTCTACTGTGTCATGGATCAAGGCTTGTTTTGAATATCCCTTCAATTTGTACAAGCCTCCTTCTTGTTCTTCAATCACTACCACATCATCGATAGTCTTTCCTTTTGGCCATATGATGACTTGACCATCTATGAATGCAGCCCGCATTCCTTTCGCATCAATGCTGAAATGGAGAGAAGGTTCTTCTTCAATCCTAGCACAAACAATACTTCTTTCATTGTTAGAGACTTACTAGAGTCTAGCTTGTATGAAGATTCCCCACTACCTGTTATTGGATATTGGTAGTCATATCCTAGTTTCACCTTGTGAGGTGATTCATGTTCTGACAGTCTTACAAAGGATTCCTTGAATCCCGTCATATGTTTGGAAGTCCCACTGTCTATAAGCCAATCATCACTTCCATGAGTAATGTTACCTATGAGAGTTGATATCAGAACATATTCATCCTTGCTTGAAGAATCTTCACTTTCATATCTGGATCTCTTTCTGGATGGTTCATCATCCTCCGCAGCATGAGCATGATGTATTCTTTGGCCTTGACCAAGTTCTTCTTGTGAAAGGCTTCTAACCTCGTCTCCCTCTGAAACTGGAACCTCTATACTCAGGTAGGTGTCCAATCCAGTTTCTTCAGAGAGATAAGATACTTCTAGGCTTGGAAGTTGTCAACTTCCCCAAGCTTGTCACCAAGCTGATGTGATATATCATATTGAAATGAGAACCTCAAATGGAAATAGCAAAGGATTAGATCTTACCGATTTGAGGTGTCCGTCCTTGTCCCGGAGTTCGCTGAACTAGGGTTTGTCACAGAAACCCTAATTTTCAAAACTTGGAATATTTTAGATCTGATTGGATAAACAGATATATCTCTTCAAATGGAGCTGTCCAATGTACTCCTTTTCTGAAAACAGTGGAGGGAAGCTCCCGAAACAGGAAGCCCTAATTTACTGATTTCTTCTGCAGAAATTCCTGTTACTGTTTCTATGATATCTCCGAAATTACTAATATTCTATGTCTGAAATTTCTCACTCAGGTAACCTCACCTCTCCCTGATCCAACACCACAGGTTTCATTAGAATTGGTTTCACCATTTGGGATTTATGATCCTTTTCCCAAGGTGACCTGTTATAGGACTGTTCAGAATAGTGAAGTTGTACGGCATGCTACGTGTCACTGGTTCATCTTCTGATTCTGATATTTGGACCACCGAAATTACAGTCTGTTCCCTTTCTGGGTCATCTTCAAGAATTCCATTTGGACCTTTGTAGCTCAAGATATTGCAGATCTCCCCAGATGTCCTGTTCAGGGATGAATTCTGGAAGAGGCTGGAACCCTAACTTGGAGAGATTATATCTCCTGGAGTACAGCGAATCTGAGTCTGATTTTTGGACACAGGCTTCATCAGGATTTTATATTCAGCCCCTACAATTGTAAGCTTTTGAGATGTCACCAATCTCAGAATATAGCGACTGTACCAAAACGTAGCAGTTTTAGTATTTAGGGTTTCTCCTAGCTCAGGGTCAAACTAGGGTTTGACTTTCCTGGAGTTTCACCCAACCAAATTTCTTGATCCAGGTCTCTAAACTTCGGTTTTGATGAGGAGAATAACCCTATGCTGGTCTCACTCAAAAATTCCTCTTCTGTAGAAAGCCCTAATTTCCACATCGAAACTGAAAATGCTTGAGATTGAATTCCGCATCGACAGAAAGATGCACCCTTCAATGGGGAGTCATCTTAGCATACTTTTGCTGAAAATCTGTGGAGGAAGATCCAAAAAATAGAAAACCCTAGTTCTTGTAGCTGTACAATGTCTTCTTCTTAGGTTAGCTCTGATACCATGTTAGTTTTTCAACAATAAAGCTAGCATTATGATCTTAGGATCTTTTCACTGAGAGAATAATAAGTACAGCAATAAAGCATGAGCACATCACAAGAGACAAGAGACACAAAGAGTTTTCCTCGGGGAAACCATAAAGGAGAAAACCCCGCAACTTCCTCTAAGATAGAATCAACACCAAAACAGTAAGAGATCTCCCAAAACAACAGTAGCCTTCTGTCTTCTGTCAAGCCAAAGTATTTCCTTCTCCAAAGGTGCGCCACACTTGAGAGAGCAAGTGATGTATGTCACAAGTGATAAATAGAGAGACTCACACTCTCTATTTATATTCATCCGTTCACTTGATGTGCCATTTCACACGTAGGCTCAACCTAATAATTACTTACTCGAGCCTACACCTTAATTAGTGTATAATAACTCGAGTGCCCCAAAACTATGGGGACTTACCTAATGACTTGACATGACTTGTTTACATTATTAATCTTCCCGATCGGAACATCGGGGCATGACCACATGACTCAAATACATAATAGAAACATCCTGGAATAAACATCGGGGTACAATACATAGAAGAATACATTCCAAAGTTACATATACATCAACAGATTCAGCCTACATCAAATCCAGAAAGAAACTTGCTGAAGAACCTGAAGAAGCAGAAGCTCCCAGAATTCCTGATACAATCATGAATGAAGAAACTCAAGAAGAAGATCGAGAATTTGAAGAACCACAAAGACCTGTAGATCCACCACAGGAGAAGAATCCTCACAAGAGGAAACCTACTTGGGTACAAGATATTATCCAAGGTGTGGAAAGCTATGGGGTTCCAGAAGAGAATCTTAGAGAAAGAAAGAGGACCAGATCGTGTTCCAATTATGTAGCTTTACTATGTGACTTTATTGATAAAGAACCTTCCGAGTATGAAGAAGCGAAAGAATGGAAATAATGGAAGGATCTGATGATCGAAGAGTATCAATTGATCATGAAGAATGATGTTTGGGATGTTTTTCCAAGACCAGAAGGGAAGTCAGTAGTAACTTCCAAATGGATCTACAAGATCAAGCATGCTGTAGACGGTAGAATTGAAAAGTATAAGGCAAGATTTGTGGCTCGGGGTTTCTCTCAGAAAGAAGGAATAGACTATGAAGAAACCTTTGCACATGTATCCAGATACACTTCCATCATATCGGTACTTGCTCTGGCTGTAGTGATGAAATGGAAGATACACCAAATGGATGTCAAGACTGTTTTCTTGAATGGTGTAGTAGAAGAGGAAGTGTATGTGGAGCAGCCACTCGGTTTTGAGACACATGACAAGAAGTCTCATGTGTGTATACTGAAGAAATCCTTGTATGGTTTGAAACAGGCACCCAGGACATGGTACAACAGAATTGACAGCTTTCTATCTAGTTTGGGCTTTACCAAGAGTAAAGCAGATTCCAACCTTTACTACAAGGTGGAAGGTGGCAACCCGGTGATACTTCTACTATATGTAGATGATCTATTTGTGACAGGTATGGATGGGTTGATTGCTGATATGAAGAGAAAGCTTGCTGCTGAGTTCGAGATGAAGGACTTGGGAATGATGCATTATTTCCTAGGTATGGAGGTGTGGCAGACTACAGATGGAATCTTTCTTGGATAAGGAAAGTATGCAGTAGAGATCCTGAAGAGATTTGAGATGATGGACTGCAAGTCATTAACCACACCTATGGCATCAAACCTGAAGCTATTGAGTGATGCTTCATCAGAGACAGTTGATGTCACGATGTATCGTTAGATGATTGGGTCCTTGATGTACATGACGAACACAAGACCAGATATTTACTTTGCTGTGAACACCTTGAGCCAATACTTGACAGATCTGAGACATGTTCACTTGACTGCTGCAAAGCATATTCTGAGGTACCTGAAGGGTATGGTTGATTATGGGCTCAAGTATAAGGTTGATCAAAGGATTGACCTGGAGGGTTATGTTGATTCAAATTGGGCAGGCAGTGCCATCGATAGGAAGAGCACTTCAAGGTGTTGCTTCAGTATGGGATCAGGTGTGATCTCATGGTTTAGCAGGAATCAATCCTGTGTGGCACTGAGTACAGCTAAAGCAGAGTATATTGTAGCCTGCTCAACTAGTTGTGAGGCAGTATGGCTAAGGAAGCTACTGTCTGATTTGTTTGATCTCCAGCTAGATGCTACTTGTATATACTCTGACAAATAGAGCTGTGTAAAGTTGTCAGAGAATCTAGTATTCCATGACAAGTCGAAGCATATTGAGATCAAGTATCACTATATCATGGATATGGTGTAGAGAGGAGCAGTGAAGCTCCAGTATGTTGCAACAGACCAATAGATAGCTGATGTGTTGACTAAGCCATTGGCTAGGGTGAAGTTTGAGTACTTCAGGAAGAAGCTTGGTGTTCTCCAGATTGAGGTTCCTCCCAAGAGGAAGTGATGTGTCCGTGCTATGCCATTCTGACATGGTGAGAGGATTGGTTCCTTCCATGATCAGATGTAAGTGCTGTGCCATTCTGACATGGTGAGAGGATTAGTTCCTTCCATGGTCGGATGTAATAGCTGTGACATGGCGAGAGGATTGGTTCCTTCCATTGTCAGGTATATGTGGATGCCACATCTAGAATGAAAAAGGGCTGGCTCTGTGAAGACACATCTAGTATGAAAAAGGACTAGCTCTGTGTAGATGGTACATCCAGCATGAAAAAGGGATGGCTCTGTGGAGGCTCATCTAGTATGAAAAAGGACTAGTTCTGAGTAGCTGCCACATCTGGTGTGAAAAAGGACTAGCTCTGTGATGCCTCATCTAGTATGAAAAAGGACCAGCTCTCTGATGCCTTACCTAGTATGAAAAAGGACTAGCTCTAAGAAGGCTCATCTAGTATGAAAAAGGGCTAGCTCTGAGTAGCTGCCACATCTGGTATGAAAAAGGACCAGCTCTGTGATGCCTCATCTAGTATGAAAAAGGACCAGCTCTGTGATGCCTTACCTAGTATGAAAAAGGACTAGCTCTAAGAAGGATCATCTAGTATGAAAAAGGACTAGCTCTGAGTAGCTGCCACATCTGGTATGAAAAAGGACCAGCTCTGTGATGCCTCATCTAGTATGAAAAAGGACCAGCTCTGTGATGCCTCATATAGTATGAAAAAGGACTAGCTCTGAGATGATACATCTAGTATGAAAAAGGACTGGCTCTGTAGAGGTTCCTATGACAAGAAGAATCAAGAGATAGCACCTATGATGATGCCCAGTGATGATCCAGATCGAGTGATGATGATCCAGATCCAGTGATGATAGCCAGTGATGATCCAGATCCAGTGATGATCCAGATCGAGTGATGATCTAGATCCAGTGATGATGCCTCATGATAATCCAGATCGAGTGATGATCCAGATCCAGTGATGATGTCCCATGATGATCCATATTGAGAGATGATCCAGATCCAATCACTTCAAGATGAAGATGACTTGAAGACTCAGAGGACCTGAGATGCAGATAACGAGATGATTAAGTTGATACAGAGAAGAAGACCAGTGCTGAAATTGTGTTGAAAGAATACCATCCTAGTTAAGAGGGAGTGTTGATGTATTTGTAACTTCGGAATGTATTCATCTATGTATCTTATGTATTGTAACCCGATGTTTATTCCAGGATGTATCTATAATGTAATTGAGTCATGTTGTCATGCCTCGATGTTTCAATCGGGAGAATCAATAATGTAAACAAGTCATGTCAAGTCATAGTGAGTAACCCTTTGATTGTCTAAGGGTTAAAGTCCCCACAGTACCAGGGCACTAGGGTTATTAGACTCTCCTAGTAGAGGTCAGCCCTAGTAGGGTTTTAGTCATGTCAGGATTAGTATAAATAGAGAACTGGAGTCTCTATTTAACACACAACTCATACACACTCAAGTGTAGTGCATAGTTGAGGAAGGAGAAGACACTAGGGCTAGATAAGAAGAAGGTTACTGCTGTCGGGAGATCACTTATTGTTTTGGGGCTTTTCTATTTTGGTGTTGATTCTATCTTTGAGGAAGTTGCGGGGTTTTCACCATTTATGGTTTCCCCAAGGATAAACACTGTGTTCATTGTCTCCTGTGTTTGATTGATGTGCTTGTTATTATCTCAGTTAAGATCCTAATATAATGCTAGCTTAATGATAAAATTCTAACAGTTAGACATACCACATATCGCAAACAAGGTCGATCAACCGATCGTCGAACCCTTGACTGACCAAGAAAAAGAAGAGGAATATGAAGTATGAATTCATATCAATAATTTCACCATTGAGGATACTCTGATAGAAGAATTCAACACTCTACAAGTTGCTATAATACAACCGACACAACGATAGGAGGAAGAAGCAATACAAACAGACGAAGAGACCTAATCCGACAACCTTCTTCCAGAATACACAATGAAAAAAGAAAAAATCCATTATCTAGCTGTTGAGTTATCTAAAGCTCGACAAAAGAGGAAGAATCTAGTCAAAGGAAAGGGGAAGCATAGGCTGATGCTTCCAGAGTAGTCAGATGATGAAGATGAACTACATGCTAGCGCTGCACAAATTCTAGAGGATGCTGCTAAAAATAAAATATGAGTTGAAGAATAATTCAAAATTTTCGTCGCAGAAGAAAAAAAGAAACCTCAAGCAAAGAAGGTAAAAAATGCTACTCCACTTGAGGTTGAGCTAGTCGACCTCACTTTCACTCCACCACCCCCATCCCTAGTTCAAATATTCGAAGAAGTTTTACCGACTTCGACCACCGAAAACTTCCATAAATCCGTATTTACAAGCACTACCTGAAAAACTCCACACTAGAGTCGATAAATATATTTACCTGCAATTTTCCATTAACCAAATCCCAAAAAAATTTCTTACTGTACAACAACTAATGATAACAATACTGGTTATCATTTTAGACACCCCACAACAAGTTCTAGCCATTCACTAAATCCCCGACAAACCGCAAAGTTCTGCACCAAAATCATAAATTGTGGGACACATCAAATCCACCTTCCAAAGAAACCTAGATCAAACTACTGAGATTATAGCACAAAAAATCTCCTCATGTATCCCATAATCCATTGAAAACCCCCCACTCCCTAACCCAACCAATGAAGAAGACAAGGGATCCATTTCGAAAGAACTTGTCAACTTCGACCAAGTATAATCATTAATACCAAACCAATAAATGGTCGAGAATATAGAATCTGCAGAAGCCATTGAAAATGTCGAATCACCAAAAATGGTCAAAACCCCTCTACCAAAATATTCCATCCTAACTCTTCTATTGACCTCTGAGCAACCACCACCTCTTCCCTCACCCACACCACCTTCACCTACACCACCATCTATCATTCCCCCACCAGAAGCCCAGTTAATAAATTCCACCTTACCAAGAAACACCACAGAGCAAACACATACCATACCACCTCTGACAGAAGAAGATGAAGTACAAAATAGAGGACATGAGCAGTGGAAAAGAAAAGACATAAAAGAAAGAAAGAAAAAAGAAAAGGAACATAAAAAACAACTACAATTGGCTCAACAATAGATACCATTAGTTATTCACCTGGCTTAGTTAGGGTCAACAACAACAGTTGACACGCAGAAGATAAGAGAGGAAGATCTAGACTGACTAGTGGACACCATCAACAAGGAGTCAAGAATAAGAAGAGAGAAAAGAAAAGAACAAATTCAAAAACTAAAAATAGACCAAACTGAATTCCTGACAAGATGTGAGAATTTGGCGAGGAAATTCATTCCAATCCCGGAAGGGGTCGAAACTGACAAACTATTGGACAAAGCATACCAACTATTTGAAAGTGTCATGTTGAAATTCCTGGCACATGTGCAATAAGGAAAAGATGAGCAGGAAGAAGAAACTACTTTATTGATGAGAAATCAAGATATAAAATTTTCGATAGCCTGCACTGTGCTGGGAGAGCATATCACATAGTCAAATGTAACATAAGAAGTTTTGAGGAATTGGTTCACCTACTATGGCCAAGTGTTTCAGCAGGTATGGGATACTCGTGAACTAATTAGTTCACTACAAGACTGACAAGTGAGAATAGAAACAATGGAGAAAACAATTCAAGACCAGCTAATGCTAGAAATGGAAAAGTTAGACAACTTTATAGAAACAAGAACACCAGTGGATCAACTGTTACCACCTAAGTTGTACTTAGTAGTTTTTTATCAAGTGAGACTGGTGAACCAGATAAAGATGATTTGTTCGGACTTTAGAAGACCTTCGGAAGTGCTTTTGGGAAGTGCTTGTTGTACTATATCACATGTTCATACCCCATGGGGGAGTTGTAATCAGATGTTCTAGCATGATAGTGTCTGTAAAAGACTCAGTCTCTTAGACCTTATTTGTCAATCCAATCAGCCCAGGGTGTTTTTTCCCTTGGTTATTATTGGTTGTTGAATAAACGACTGATAATGTTTGAGTTTTTCACTCAATACCTCCAAAGTTGGGTGGTCAGCTTGGCATTTAGGCTTATTGAGGTTATTAGAGTCTATGTGTCAATGTATAAACATGCTAGGCATCATGTTTGAGTGATATGAACATGTCTAAGTCCCCCTAGGTTTTTAAATTTTTAAATTTTTTTAAGTTTTTGAAATTTTAATTGTTCCACAAAACTTAGGCTATTTTTTAATAGTCTAATTGGAAAAATTGGTTTTGTAATAAAAGTGGGCCAAATAATCAGTTTGAGTCATGGGGGTGCTCATTTTCAAGCTAAGAGCACCATGTAAACCCATATACCCAATTTTTCTAAGTTTTGAGTGATTTGTCCATCACTCAGGTCAAAAATCCCTAAAAATCAAATATTGATTATTTAATCAATAAATTAATTAAATAATGGAGAAAACCCCAAGTCCTAAATCATTGGGGTTTGCTCTGATTTGACTGAAATCAGTCTCATCGACTTGGGATTGACTGGATTTGACAATTCCTTAACTAAAGGAGGTGATCTGGGCTGACATGGGAGCACATTTATGCATGCAATCTTGGGATTTGCACCCTCCCTCTCTCCTCCACACGTGTGGGCCTCTCTGGTTGAGTTTTGATGGATGGTTCAGTCAGCAGGTTGAGGTGTTAGACAGATCAACTCTCCAATTGATAGTTGCACTCAGTGAGACTCAGATCATGATTAGTTATACATATATTAGGCTCAGATTCACTCCACATGCAACTACAGTCTGTCTCTCCTTGGGATTTGCGCCCCCCTGGGCCAGATCTCCTGTTTTTGCTATAAATTAAGCACATATTACCTCTTCCAAGCTAGTTAGAAATGGGATTGAGGTTCTGTTGCTATTGTACTATTGTTATTGTTTACTATTCTAGAATAAAGAAGCTTTGGAGGCAATATCTATGGTGCAATGCTCTTCATGTGTGGATGGTGATTGTCGAATGCTTATGAGGTATAATCTGTGTTATTTATCTTTGCTTTTGCTAGTTAATTGTTGGCCTTGAAGGAGAGAGCTCCCTCCTGTTAGGGTAAGATTTTATTCTAGTTTTATTTATGCTCTTACTGTTTGCTTGTTTCAGATCTATTGGATTTGCATGTATTTTAAGTTTAATTGCATGCTTTCCAATTATCTTTTCCAGTAGCACCTATGTTTTAACCATCTGTTTGTGCAAGGATTTATAAGTTGCAGGTGATCTCACTTGTAGAAGGGGTTGATTTGGTTTGCATCTTTCTCATCTTAAATATCTTCTAGAGGACATAGTCCCTTGGTGTTCCACCAAAGCAGACTCCAAAGCCCAACATTCCCAGGCTTCCAGCACTCTTTCTCTCTCTCCCTCCTTCAAAAAATCAATTTTCTTACCTGGTTACTCTGTTAGAAAGCTTAGATATCATTTGGATCTGTTATATTAAAGTAAAACTTACATATATCTATTGTTCCAAGGCTCATTGACTAGATCTCATTCTTAAAAAAGTCTCATAAAGCATTCTAGATCTAGTTTAGGGAAATCGTCCGTCACTGCATGGCAATTTAAAGAGAATCCGTAGGTTGCATGCTTTAGATTTCTGTTTATGTTTAAAAATATTAAATCTAGAAATCAATGCATATTTCATTGGCTTCCCAAACATAAATCCAAGATCCCAAGGAAAGCTTGCTTTCCTTGGTTCCTTTTTCATCGTTTTAGCTAGTTTTAACTTAGTTTTGTTTAGTTTAAAGTAGGCTGACCCAAAGGTACTTCCAAAGTGATTTTGGGAATATTTCATTCTAACATGTTCACTGTATTTTATCAAGCATAACATAAATAAGAGAATCTTCTGTTCAAAAGTGGCTTTGGGATCATTCAAATTCCCCCAGGGGTCTCCCTTTTGACCATAATTTTAAAATTTTGGGAAATTTGTAAAGCCTTGGTTTCATCCTGTATAAGAACCAAGAGGATTCAGATAATTTTACTGATATTGTAACATCAAATAATAAAAATTTTCTCTAAATAGGCTCTTTCGAGCCCATCCCCCATCCCCCCTAGGGGGATTCACGCCTATTTTTTTTGTTTTTCGCATTGTCTTACTTATTTTCAATTTAGATTAGTTTCATTCATGCATAATAACATGATTTTGTTACTTTATCATATATTCCATATTACATTATCAAAGTAACTTGAATACTTACCCCACGACTTCCCGATTGACCCGCAAGGGGAAAGAGATGCGTAGTAGGAATAATTAGAAAACTTGTTATTTGTTTCTGTTTACTGCTTATATTTGATTTGCTGTAAGTAATTGTTCTAAAATCAACCCCCTCCTTGATTCCCCTATTGAGGTCCACTTGGACCGAAAGAGGTTCCTGGAGGGTTTTTCTTTCTAAGAAAATACACCCTTTAAAACTCACTAAAATTGACAAGACTTCGATGTGTATGCTCTGCATTTGGCTGTGGTTCATCCAATCTATCAAGCTGCATCAAAATCAACATGAGTGACTAGTTTAATTAGTCTTCACCTTCCCCAATCAACCACCATCCAACGAAAATCCAACGCCTCGATCAAACCGTAAGCGGTGGCAAAATACCCAAAGGAAGCGGGAACTCTTGAAAAGTGACCTCGAGGCACCGATATCTGTTACACCTTCGGGTGCATTATGAACAACAGTCTCAGGGACTCCATTCAGTCCACATATTCCTTGCGGGTAGTTGTGAAGGTTTAGTTTTGGACATACTCCAAGTACTCTTGGGTATATCTGGAGTCCCCCCCTCGCCTAATTTTAATCAACTCATACTTCACATTAACTTAAAACATACCAAGAGGCAATTGCAAAGCATTCACTCCAAGCACAAGCAAGTACATTGATTATTTTATGACTCCATTCTAAGGCACTGGCTATTCTCTTTATATATATATATATATATTGTGTCTCAGCATGGTGCTTTTGTGTGCTCATTTTTGTATCTTATCATCTTATGGTTGTTTATAGTTAAATCTCAAACTCCTAAGTAACTCATTCAGTTTAACATCATAATACTAAATAATTTTTCCTTAGTAACTTAATAGGTTCTACCCCCCTTGGCTTCGTTAGGAGTTGAGCCTAAACGAAGGAGTTAAGAACAAGGTGACAACCTTGACTTGAGACTTGCCCCCAAGGACACACCGAGTGGCTTGAAGATTTCTGCCACATCTCCCCCAGGTGTGTGAAAGGAGGAAACACTTTTTGGCGCCGTTTCCAGGGATAAATATTTTTATTCCCGAGTATGACTTAGCTTAAATTTTTTCTAAACAACTAAAAAGATAAAATTTTTGATTGATCTTGTCTTTAAAAAAAATAAAAATTAAAACTCGATCCATCTGGTGACTCCACTGTCTAACATCCCCCCAATAATTTCTACCCGAAGAAACCGCCATCAATTATTCAATCCTCTCCCTGATCCTGAAAGATTTATTAGGGAAAGATTGAATAGGCATACTTCTCGTAGAAACCTTGAAGATTTAGGAGACCAATCCCTCTTAGATATCCATCACATATTTGTAGAGAGTCATATTCACCAATCTCAAGAAATGATGGAATTCTTCAAACCCCTTGACTTTTCTAAGATAGCAGGTGCTCCCCATGCTGTTCCAAATGATGCTATCAAGAAGCTCCCCATATTTCAGGGAAACAATGCCATCACTGCCAAGTCTCACCTTCGAAATTTTGAAAAGCACCTGGTCAGTTATTGCAATGATGCTGCCCATGACCATGACGATGTCAAAATGAAGCTCTTTGCTTTATCCTTAGAAGATGATGCTGGAGAATGGTACCTCGATCTAGATGATAATACATATAAAACTCTTATTGAATTCCAAGATGGTTTTAAGAGGAAATGGGGAGAAAAGAAGGAACCAAGACATTTGCTTGCTGCCCTTCATAGCATAAAGAAGATGGATAACGAAACCATGGATGAATTCAACACTAAATTTAGGCGTGTGGTTGCAGACCTTCCTAAATACATCAACCCAAAGGATGCCTCCATCCTCATATCTTACATTGAAGCTTTCACCGGTGACTTAAGGTACCAATTGAGAGATAAGGAACTGGCCGATCTAAAAACTGCCCAGGAATTAGCTGAGAAAATAGAAAAGACAATGAAATATTTAGGCAAGTCCAACATTCCAGGATACACTAGGGGAAACACTTCCTACAACAAAGAGAAGGGTAAAGCCACTGAATTAGAAGAAGAGGGAACTTCTAAGGATCCCATGGAAAATATGACAGACATGATAAAGAACTTGGTTACTAGTCAAAACCAACTTATGGCAAATCATTCTGCATAAATGAATCATATGAAAAATAGAATAATCACAATGGAAAGGAATAATGGACCTAGGAACTTTCAGAATAAACAGAATCAGATGTATCAAAAGAAGCTCATCAGCAAGAACCTAGGATTCCAAACCAGTTAGACTCAGCCAACATGGTAGAATAAGTAATTCCATGGTGTAGACCTTGTGAACAATTCCACCAAGAAAGCACTTGTTATGTTGCAAATCAAGTCATGGAAAATGGACTTCCTGAGATCAGTAGTCAAGAAACAACTTCAAGCAAGCCTGATCATGTATACATTGTAGCTAGGGTTTTCACCCTAGCTTGTGCTGATGAGCACCTACTAAGGAATCTGGAATCCTTAGTAGCAGTTCAATGATGTGTATGAAAATAAAGATAAACTGAAACAAAAGATTAATCTAAATACGTTCTTGAAGCTAAAACAGTAAAAAGTAAATAACATGAAGCAAAAACAGTAAAGAAATGAATAATGGTTTTTATTGATGTTACCTCCAATGAGGAGGTTGGTGGAGTCCGTTGCGCTGGTCCGATGTCGGTGGCTTCGAGCTCCAAGCTGCTTCTTTTCCTTTTCCGGTGGTGGAAATGGGCCAAAAGAGTTCTCAATGGTGAAAGTAGCTTGATGGTAAGCTAGGGTTTCGAGAATAATTTCGGCAGAGGCAGGATGCTTATGACTGTGGATGTGAAATGAGGGGTCTCCACCACTTATTTATAGTTTTTTAGTGGTGGAGTGCTGGCCCATGGTTTTGGAAACCATATGGTTTAGGGTAGCTTGTTTAGGGTTTTTCCTCCTTTTCCTCATTATTTTATATTTTTTTCTTCCCTTTTGGGGATTTTTCTATTTTTAAAGGAATTTTGGACATTTTTGGAGGAAAAAGGGGGTTTTTTGGCCTTTTGGAGGCATCTTAGGCCTTTTGGAGGCTTTTTAGATGGTTTTATGGCCTTTTAGAGGCATTTTAGGCCTTTTGGAGGCGTTTTAGTGGGATTTTCAGGGAAATATGGTAGGCAAATGGACAAATGAGGCATGTAGTGGGGTAGATGAGGTAGTTAACCATTTTTGGGTGTTAACATACATGGTTCGCCAAACCTACCCTTTGGAAAACCAGCATTGGCAACAAGCCATAGATTACAGTTATGAGAAGGATCTCCTTTCCAACTTTTATGGTGCAATTCCTTCTCCGGAAACAATTTAGGAAATGAAGGAGGCTAGATTCAAGGGTGCAGTTTATCGAAGGAAGGAGAAGCCATCACCATATACACAATACAAGCCAAAGGTAACCACTCCTCCTCTTCTAGATCCCCCTATTATCCCTGAATCAAATGTTGATATGGGAGAATGGATAAGTAGTGCTAAGATTCATGTGTATGCAACTGATGCCCTTAAAATTCCTGGTCAAAAAGAAAAGTTGTTGAAAGCCATAGAGGATAGTCAAAGTAAAACTCATAATATTGTCAAAGAGGATCCTCTCCCTAATAATAATGCTATATTTGAAGCTGACCATATTGAACCTATGGATATGCCAATGGTCCTCAACAGTGTTGATCCGAGAAGAGAATACCACCCGCCTTTTTATGTCTCTCTCGTAGTTGATAACCTTCTCCTTCATAACTGCATGTTAGATTTAGGTGTTTCATAAAATGTCATGACAAGAAAAGTAATGGAACAACTAAATCTAAGGGTCACCTGAACCTACCACAATGTTTGTGTAATGGATGCAAGAGAAGTTGAAGTGGTAGTGATAATCTTAAATCTAGAGGTTAAGTTGGCCAAGTATCCTGACATCGACATGTCGATGGATGTGGTAGGGATAGATGTTCCAGATAATTGGGGTATGTTTCTATCCAGATAGTGGATCGTAACTCTTGGTGGGAACATTCAAATGGATTGGACATATGCTACTATACCTGCATCAGAAAACACTAGGGTGATACTCCATAGAAAGAAGTTAAGGAAATGACATGTAGAAAACCTTAAGAAACCTAGAAATGAATTTGTTCATTTCACTCATAACTTTGGAAACTATGCTATCTTGTTAAATTCCATGGCCCCTGTTAAGGAAAACATTAAAGATGAAAAGATAGATGAAGTTTGGAAAATGTGCTTTGACGACGCTTATTCCAAAGTGTTGAAAGCGTGCGGGCATTATGATCATTTCTCCTTCAAATAAAATCTACAACTTTGCTTTCAGATTGGAGTTTGAAGCATCAAACAATGTAGTTGAGTATGAGGCATTGCTTCTAGGGATAGAAACCACTAAAGACATGGGGATAAAGATGTTGAACATAAAAGGTGATTCAGACTTAGTTGTCCTCTAGATTAAGAATCAGTACTAGTGCAAAAATGACATACTAAGGAGTTACAGAAATTCCATATGGAATACCATTGAATGGTTTCATGCACTTAACATTCAAAAGGTCCCTAGAGAAATGAATGGTCTAGTAGATAAGTTTCCAGTAGCAGCATCCACCCTCCAGCCATCAAATGAAATGATTAGTGGGGATGGAAAAATGGAAATTAACTTCAGGCCTTCAATTCTGGATAATGTAGATCACTGACAGGTGTTTAAAGATGATGAGCAACTCTTGAGATTCATCCATAATCTCTAAGAGTTTGAAGGTTGCAAGATCAGTTATCAGCAAGAGGGTAAAGAGTATCAGGAATGCGAGGATAATGAAAGGAATCACATCCCGAGTAGCCTTATAGCTTTTGAAAATCTCTTTGATCGACAGGATCACCATAAATACAAAAAATAAGTAATACAAATTGGGGATTATATGGAAATAAACATAGGAACTAACAAACACCCCAAGTTAATGAAAATTGGAAAACATACTTCAGAAAAGGAAAGGAACAGTTTGATCAACTTAATCAAAGAATATAGAGATGTGTTGGCCTTTAGTTATGATGAACTTAAAGTCTATCGGGAAGATGTGTTTCAACACACTATTCCCCTCACAGAAGATGCTATGGAGGTCAAGCCTTTCTGACAAAAACTTAGGTGAATAAATCCTAAGTTGGCCCCCATTGTGCAGAAGGAACTTCAGAAGATGTTAACAGTAGGGATCATAGCACCTACAATACATTCATCATGGTGCTCCAACTTAGTTGTTGTCATAAAGAAGAATGGGTCAATTAGAATATGTATAGATTTAGAAATCTGAATACATCATGCCTTAAAGATAATTACCCATTTCCCGACATGGAAACATTGCTTCAAAGAGTAACAAGATCAGGAATGATGTCCATGTTGGATGGCTTTTCCGGTTATAACCAGGTGTTGGTAAATAAAGAGGATCAACATAAGACTACATTCACCACACCTTGGGGCACCTATAAATTTTTAAGAATGCCATTTGGTTTATTAAATGCTGGTGCCACCTTCCAAAGAGCCATGGATTTTGCCTTCAAAGATCTTATAGGAAAAATAATCAAAATATATCAAGATGAATTAACTGTTTTCTCAAAAGAAATATCTGACCACATAAGTCATCTTAGGCAGGTTTTCATAAGGTGTCGGAAATATGGTATTTCCTTAAACCCTACCAAGTCAATCTTTGGGGTTGATGAAGGCAAGTTATTGGGACACATCATTTCTAAGGATGGTGTCAAAGTTGATCCTGAGAGAGTTGAAGCCATTAAGAAAGTCCCCTTGCCTCAGAATCTTAAAGCTCTCCAGTATTTCAATGGCCAGATTAATTTCATAAGGAGATTCATCCCAAATTTAGCAGAATTAATGAAGCCTCTACAAAAGTTGTTAAAGAAAGATGCTAAATTTGAGTGGACGGATGAAGGGAAAGATGCTTTCAAGTCTATCAAAGATGCCATATCCAGGTCCCCAGTCTTGATCAGTCCAGATTATTCCAAGGAATTTCAGATATTTTCCTTTTCCTCGGAGGACACCATTGCTGGTGTTTTGCTTCAAAAGAATAAGGAAGGACAAGAACAACCTATAGCCTTTATGAGTAGAGCCTTGCAACATTCAAAGTTGAAGTATACCACCATGGATAAACAGGCTTATGCTCTTGTCAAGTCCCTTAAACATTTCAGAACTTATGTAGGTTATTCCAAAATCATTGGGTATGTACCCCATGCAGCTGTCAAGGATATCATGTCTCAACAAGATTGTCTAGGAATAAAGGGTAAGTGGGTTTCAAAGATTCAAGAGTATGATTTAGAGATAAACCTACTAAGTTAATTAAGGGACAAGGTCTTGCAAAGATGTTTACCCAAGGAAATGAAAAGGCCTTAGGAATAATCTGCCAGAATAGTGATTCAGAACAAAGTGTATTAGACAAGATTCAAATATTAGAGCAGCACCCTTGGTATGCCGACTTCATCTTCTTCCTCCGTAACCTTACATGCCCTGATCACCTACTTGGCCATAAAATAAGAGCATTAATGTTAAAAGCAACTAAGTATTGTTTAACAAAAGATGGTTTGGGTTGGAGAAACCCCGATGGTTTAATACTCAGATGTGTCGATGAACTTGAGTCCAAAAAATTCATGGTTGAGTTCCATTCAGGATTTTGTGGTGGAAATTTTGTAGCAAGAACAACCGCCCATAAAATCCTTAGAGCAGGCTACTATTGGCCGAACCTCTTTTCCGATGTGCACAAGTCTGTCAGAGTTTGCCCCCAGTGTTAGTTGTTTACTGGAAAGTAACAAATGAAATCCTTTCCTTTAAACCCAATAGTAGTCCAAGCCCCTTTCCAGCAATGGGGGTTTGATTTCATCGGTAAGTTCAAGGATAACTTGAGAAATGGTTATTCTTGGATACTTACCGCCACTAATTATTTCACCAAGTGGGTAGAGGCAATACCCACCAAGAAGGCAATCGATGTTGTAGTCATGGATTTCTTAGAAGATAAGATTATCACAAGATTCGGTGTGCCAGCCAGAATCATCACAAATAATGTCCCGTGCTTTATTTCCTCCGAGATGTCATCCTTTTGTTTCAAGTATGACATTGTCCTATCCCATTCATCCAGCTATTATCCCCAAGGAAATGGTCTAGCTGAGTCAAGTAATAAAAACTTAATGACCATAATCAAGAAAACTGTGGGTGATAATAAAAAGGCTTGGGATAGCAAGATCAAGTTTACATTATGGGCCGATAGAATCACAAAGAAAAGTTAAACCAGAAGGAGTCTTTTTGAACTTGTTTATGGCATAGATGTCACCTTACCTGTCCATTTAAAGCTTCCAGTGTATCAACTTCTCCAGACCTTTAGCTCAGATCAGGATGCCATTCAAAACAGAATCAACCAGTTGATCGAGTTAGATGAGAGTAGAAGAAATTCCCTTGACCAAAGTATCAGAAATTTAGACAAAGTTAAGAGAACCTTTGATAGATCTACCCGGCCTAGATCCTTTCAAGTAGGTGACATGGTCTTGCGTTGGGACAAACGACGAGAGAAACCTGGGAAACATAGAAAGTTCGACAGCTTATGGCTGGGGCCATATATCATTGAAGTAGCAGGAACAGATTATTTCTATCTAAATGAACTAGAAGGAGAAAGATTAAGCCTACTAGTGAATGGATTTCTCCTCAATATGTTCTTTGCCGAGACGGTTTGATGCCTTTATTGGCATCGGTGGTTTCAGGGCCAATTTATAAACCTTGCCCTGCATGTATTTTTAAATTTTATGTATCATATTGTTGTATTATAGATGTTTTGTACCATAGTACTAACCTTTAAATTTTTCTTTTGTATATTAGTCTTGTAAAATATTGCTTTTTTGTACATCATAGACTAATTCTGTACATTAATCTGCTTTTATAGTTGATTTTTTTTATATACATGTTACTAACAAACTTTAAATGCTATGCAGGACCTAGAGATTCCGGAGTTCTAACATCCTCTTCTTTGATCAGAAGATTATTCAGAGCATGTGTCCCTAGATGGATCCAGATGTTACCACCTAAGCTGTACTTAGTGGTTTTTTATCAAGTGAGCCTGGTGAACTGGACAAAGATGATTTGTTCAGACTTCAAAAGACCTTCGGAAGTGCTTCTGGGAAGTGCTTGTTGTACTATATCACATGTTCATACCCCATGGGGGAGTTGTAATAAGATGTTCTAGGATGATAGTCATTGTAAAAGACTCGGTCTCTTAGACTCTATTTGTCAATCCAATCAGCCTAGGGTGTTTTTTTCCTTGGTTATTATTGGTTGTTGAATAAACGACTGATAATTTTTGAGTTTTTCACTCAATACTCCAAAGTTGGGGTGGTTGGCTTGGCATTTAGGCCTATTGAGGTTATTAGAGTCTATGTGTCAATGTATAAATATGATAGGAATCATGGTCGAGTCATATTAACATGTCTAAGTCCCCCTAGGTTTTTAAATTTTTAAAGTTTTTAAATTTTTAATTTTTCCACAAAACTTAGGCTATTTTTTAATAGTCTAATTGGAAAAATTGGTTTTCTAATAAAATTGGGCCAAATAATCAGTTTCAGTCATGGGGGTGCTCATTTTCAAGCTAAGAGCACCATGTAAACCCATAGACCCACTTTTTCTAAGTTTTGAGTGATTTGTCCATCACTCAGGTCAAAAATCCCTAAAAATCAAATATTAATTATTTAATTGATAAATTAATTAAATAATGGAGAAAACCCCAAATCCTAAATCATTGGAATTTGCTCCGATATGACTGAAATCAGTCTCATCGTCTTGGGATTGACTGGGTCTAACAATTCCTTGAATAAAGGAGGTGATCTGGGCTGACCTGGGAGCACATTTATGCATGCAATCTTGGGAATTGCGCCCTCCCTCTCTCCTCCACACATGTGGGCCTCTCTGTTTGAGTTTTGATGGATGGTTCAGTCAACAGGTTGAGGTGTTAGATAGATCGTATCTTCGATTGATAGTTGTACTCAGTGAGACTCAAATCAAGCTCAGTTAGACACAGACCAGGCCTAGATTCACTGCACATGCAGCTATAGTCTCTCTCTCCTTGGGATTTGCTCCCCCCTGGGCCAGATCTCCTATTTTTGCTATAAATTAAGCACAAATTACCTCTTCCAAGCTAGTTAGAGATAGGATTGAGGTGTTGTTGCTATTGTAATTTTTTTATTGTTTACTATTCTAGAATAAAGAAGATTTGGAGTCAATATGTATGGTGTAATGCTCTTCATGTGTGGATGGTGATTGTCAAATGCTTATGAGGTATAATTTGTGTTATTTATCTTTGATTTTTCTGGTTAATTGTTGGCCTTGAAGGAGAGAGATCCCTCCTGTTAGGGAAATATTTTATTCTATTTTTATTTATGCTCTTACTTTTTTCTTGTTTCAGATCTATTGGAGTTGCATGTATTTTAAGTTTAATTGCATGCTTTCCAATTATCTTTTCCAGCAGCACCTATGTTTTAATCATCTGTTTGTGCAAGGATTTCTAAGTTGTAGGTGATCTCACTTGTAGAAGGGGTTGAGCTGGTTTGCCTCTTACTCATATTCAAGATTTTCTAGAGGAAATAGTCCCTTGGTGTTCCACCAAAGCAGACTCCACAGCCCAACATTCCTAGGCTTCCAGCAGTCTTTCTCTCTCTTCCTCCTTCAAAAAAGCAATTTTCTTACCTGGTTACTGTGTTTGAAAGCTTTGATATCATTTGTATCTATTATATTAAAGTAAAACTTACATATATCTATTGTTTCAAGGCTCATATACTAGATCTCATTCTTAAAAAAGTTTCATAAAGCATTCTAGATCTAGTTTAGGGAAATCGTTCGTTTTGCATGGCAATTTAAAGAGAATCCGTAGGTTGCATGCTTTAGATTTCTGTTTATATTTTAAAAATATTAAATACAAAAATAATTGCATATTTCATTGGCGTCCCAAACATCAAGCCAAGATCCCAAGGAAAGCTTGCTTTCCTTGGTTCCTTTTTCACCGTTTTAGCTAGTTTTAACTTAGTTTTGTTTGGTTTAAAGTAGGCTGACCCAAGGGTACTTCCAAAGTTATTTTGGGCATATTTAATTTTAATATAATTTCTGTATTTTATAAGGCATAACAAAAATAAGAGAATCCGCTGTTCGAAATTGGCTTTGGGATCATTCAAATCCCCCCAGGGGTCTCCCTTTTGACCATAATTTTAAAATTTTGGGAAATTGGTAAAGCCTTGGTTTCATCCTCTATAAGAACCAAGAGGATTCAGATAATTTTACTGATATTGTAACAGAAAATAATAAAAAATTTCTTCAAATATGCTCTTTCGAGCCCATTCCCCATCCCCCCTGGGGGGATTCGTGCCTTTTTTTGTCATTTTTCGCATTATATTACTTATTTTCACTTTAGATTAGTTTCATTCATGAAAAATAACATGATTTGATTAATTTATAATATATTCCATATTACATTATCAAAGTAACTCGAATACTTACCCCACGACTTCCCAATTGACCCGCAAGGGGAAAGAGATGTTTGGTAGGAATAATTAGAAAACTTGTTATTTGTTTCTGTTTGTTTCTTATCTTTCATTTGCTATAATTAATTGTTCTAAAATAAACCCCCTCCTCGATTCCCCTATTGAGGTCCACTTGGACCAAAAGAGGTTCCTAGAGGGTTTTTCTTTCTAAGAAAACACATCCTTTAAGACTCACTAAAATTGACAAGACTCTGGTGTGTATGATCTGAAGAGGCTGCGGTTCATTTGATCAGTCAAGCTGCATCAAAAGAAACATGAGTGACTAGTTTAATTAGTCTTCACTTTCCCCAATCAACCACCATCGGACTAAAATCCAATGCCTCGATCAAACCGTAAGTGGTGGCAAAATACCCAAAGGAAGTGGGAACTCCTAAAAAGTGACCTCAAGGTGCCGATCTCTATTCCACCTTTAGGTGCATTATGAACAACAGTCTCAGGGACTCCATTCATCCCACATATTCCTTGTGGGTAGCCATGAAGGTTTAGTTTTGGACATACTCCAAGTACTCTTGGGTATATTTGGAGTCCCCCCCTCGCCTAATTTTAATCAATTCATATTTCACATTAACTTAAAACGTACCAAGAGGCAGTCGCAAAACATTCACTCCAAGCACATGCAAGTACATTTATTATTTTATGACTCCATTCTAAGGCACTGGCTATTTTCTTTATATATATATATATATATATATATATATATATATATATATTGTGTCTCAACATTGTGCTTTCGTGTGCTCATTTTTGTATCTTGTCATCTATGGTTGTTTATGGTTAAATCTCAAAATCCTAAGTAACTCATTTAGTTTAACATCATCATACTAAATAATTTTTCCTTAGTAACTTAATAGGGTCTACCCCCCTTGGTTTCGTTAGGAGTTGAGCCTAAACGAAGGAGTCAAGAACAAGGTGATAGCCTTGACTCGAGACTTGCCCCCAAGGACACACCGAGTGGCTTGAATATTTCTTCCACGTCCCCCCAGGTGTGTGAAAGGCAACAACATCAACCAATCCAGACCAAGCCTAGTTGTTACAGAGAGAAATTCCTATGGCTTGGGGTACCACAATAGACAGCTTGACTCCAGAAATCAATCCTTTCCAATATGCAATAGAAATTAAATATCTAACACTAAAGGATCAGACCTCATACCTGTTAACACCAAAAAAAGGTTAACTACCTCATCTACCCCACTACATGGCTCATTTGTCCATTTACCTACCATATTTCCCATAAAATCCCACTAAAAAGCCTCCAAAAGGCCTAAAATGCCTCTAAAAGGCCATAAAACCATCTAAAAAGCCTCCAAAAGGCCTTAAATGCCTCCAAAAGGCCAAAAAACCCCCTTTTTTTCCTCCAAAATGTCCAAAATTCCTCTAAAAATAGCAAAATCCCCAAAAGGGAAGAAAAAATATAAAATAATGAGGAAAAGGAGGAAAAAATCCTAAACAAGCTGCCCTAAACCACATGGTTTCCAAAACCATGGGCCAACACTCCACCACTAAAAAACTATAAATAAGTGGTGGAGACCCCTCATTTCACATCCACAGTCAAAAGCATCCTGCCTCTGCCGAAATTATTCTCGAAACCCTAGCTTACCATCAAGCTACTTTCACCATTGAGAACCTTTTTGGCCCATTTCCACCACCGGAAAAGGAAAAGAAGCATCTTGGAGCTCGAAGCCACCGACATCGAACCAGCGCAACGGACTCCACCAACCTCCTCATCGGAGGTAATATCAATAAAATCACCATTACACATTTCTTTACTGTTTTTGCTGCATTTCTTTACTGTTATTTACTTTCCACTGCTTTAGCTTAGTTTTCTGTTTCAGTTTATTTTTGTTTACATCATTGAACTGCTACTAAGGATTCCAGATTCCTTAGTAGGTGCTCATCAGCACAAGCTAGGGTGAAAACCCTAGCTACAGTTTTGGCGACTCCGCTGTCTTTTTTTTAAGTTATTTTTCCGTACTGTACTTTCGGCTGTCATTTTCGGCCGCCGGAAACCGCGTTTTTTCTTTCCGCAGCCGTGGCCCGACCGCTCATTTCAGGCCCTAACCCGCGACCAGCCCGCCGCTGTCAGCATTTTGCCCTGCGCCTCAACCGCGTTTTTTCCTCCCACAGTCGCGATCCGACCGCACCTGTTCATTACACAGGCGCGCTCCAACCGCCGCTGTCAGCCCGAAACCAGCGACCTAGACCACGTCTGTTTCCTTCTAACCCGCGATCTGCGCGCGACTGTTGCCTTCCAACCCGCGGTCCGACCACGCGCGTCCACCCCATACCCGCGGTCCGCGAACTGTTTTTGATCTTGTTTCCGCGCCGAAACCCAGCCTCTTTGCCTCCATTTTTCCTGCACTTGCACAGCCACTTGTACCACTTGCAGACCTGCAGCCATTTCTGTTCCTTGTTTCCAGCATTGTTTAAATTTTTAGCATTGTCAAAAAAAAAAAAAAAAATTTGCATGGTAAAAGTTTTTACAGTTTTTAATACATTGTTATTTTCATTGAGTAACTATTTTGGATCCATAACCTCACATGCACACAATCTATCCCCTAATTCAAAGTGAGACCTAAAATCTACTTAACTCAACCAACACTCTAACCTCATTTGAGGAACACAAAAGAATTTCGTAGTTAGGTAGGATCGGGGGGATAGGCTTCCAATAACACCCCTCGGTTATTTACACGTGAGACATCGTTGTTGTCCTTTAGGGAACCAAAATCCCTTAGTATTTTTTGACACAGTCACCACCAGTTTGTCAGAGGGCCTCTCCCTTAGGAGGGTTGAAGTTGTGAGATTGGTTCCAGAGGTCTGAGTGGAATACCGAAATCCATTCAGTAACTGAAGGGCTACCTTTCGCAGTTCTCGGAATATCCCTGTATAGGGAATATTGCGGTTAAAGGACCAAGCGACAGATTTACCTTTCTGGACGTGTCATGAACGGGGTATCTTAGTTGCCATACTTCTAGGTTTGCGTACCCGGTGTCCCTCCCGGTAGGGGGATACTTTAGCCATTTGACTTTCCTATTTATATTGTCTGACTTGGATTTCATCACCTTGCAGAGGATATACTTAGTTGAGTCATAATACCATTAGCTAGGTGTTTGCATGCTCCCTTACCTCCTCTTGGTCTAGTGAGTCCACCGATTTTTCTTTTTTAGGAAACCGATTGCTTCTTGGTATTCTGACCACTTTTTTGACACTCTGCCTATTGTAGCACGCAGTTACAGTAGGTGTTTTGAGTTGCTTTTTGGCCTGAGTGCCTTGTTTTTTGAGCTCTCCTTCTGCACACACGGTTGCATT
>LPNX010124102.1:546462-626553 GCA_001517045.1 Pseudotsuga menziesii
ACCTTATTCTAGACAGTTGAAGTAGATCCCCGTTGAGCTTTCCAACTTCAGCTTGTATTGATTAATCACTTCCTCAACAACAAGTAAACAAGACAAGCATACTATATATATTGGTGTTAGATCTATTCTAGCATATATAATCAACAATGTATAAACATTTGAAAACATCCATGGATAAATTATTTTTTCAAACATACATTATTGGACAGGAAAAGATATTTCTATTAATACAAAATCAGAGATTACAATGAATACAACCTCTATCGGCACGTCTACGAATCGGAGAAACTGAATCCCCCACTTGGGCCTCGACCACCTCAATCCTCCTCTCGATAGCAAGCTCACAAGCAAAAGGCAAGCTTGGGAAGAACACAAAAGTGCTCCAAGGGACAAAGGGATGTAGACTCAAGCACAAGTTTCGGCAACAATGGACTATAGTTTATTTGCTCTCAATTCTCTCATATGCCTTCAATGTACCATAGAGTTCCTTATATAGCTTTTCAAAGGGGTAATGAAAGGTCGAATCTGAGCGATTTCAAGGCATAGGGAAGGCCAAGAGTCAAGTGAGTCGGATCCATGTCAAGGAAAACTCCAAAAGGATTTGGATTATGCACACATCCTGATGTACACGGTTTTAGGGGTCAAACCGACGTATATACGCGATTATAGGTTTAAAAGTCCCGTGTATCATTTTTCACATGTTTTTAGGGATGGTTAAGGAAACATCAAAGGACAAAAAATGGTCCAAGGGGTCTAAGGAGTCCGCAAAGGGATAGGGGAAGGCCATACAAGTGCGATTCACCTTGAGTGGTAAAATCAGCTATAATAGATGCCCCCTAATGTGTGAGGTCAGAGGGGTCATACGATGGCCGAAATACATTATAAGCCCATCCCAAAAGTGGAGTGATGAAGGATCCCAAATGGAAGACCAACCACCCAATCAGCATAGTACAATGATACAACTCTGCACATACTACCAATACATATAGCAGTCCCGAATACATAAGAGTACAATGGCCATGAATAGGCATGATACAAGATATCACATAAGTGGTCATCGCCATGTACAATATACATAGATCAGCATCTCCATGATGAAGATATACAAAGGACCATGATCTCCATAATGGCTGAAGATATATAATGGATCAAGATCTCCATAATGGCTGGAAATGTCTGACATATACTGGAATCAAGTCACGAGAGTTGAAATCTCATGAACACTGGCACGATCAAGGAGATAGCATATAAGAGATGCCACCAATCTGGAAGGTCTTCTACACAAACCGCTATGAGTACATGTCCTACTATGTGAATAGAGGTGTCAAGGTCGAACATAGTAGTCCATCGTCTGATTACCGGTCATTGATGTATACCGATAATGAAAATGGGAATCAAGGTACTAGAGTGCAAACTAACAAGCTATCTGTTGTGGTACCCCAAGCCATAGGAATTTCTCTCCGTAACAGAATTGGTGGCTCCAGAAATCAATCCTTTCCAATATGCAATAGAAATTAAATATCTAACACTAAAGGATCAGACCTCGTACCTTATTCCGGACGGTTGAAGTAGATCCCCGTTGAGCTTTCCAACTTCAGCTTGTATTGATTAATCAC
Organism: Pseudotsuga menziesii; assembly: GCA_001517045.1. NCBI lineage: Eukaryota > Viridiplantae > Streptophyta > Pinopsida > Pinales > Pinaceae > Pseudotsuga > Pseudotsuga menziesii. The sequence goes on from LPNX010124102.1 coordinate 548,079, forward strand.
TTCCTCAACAACAAGTAAACAAGACAAGCATACTATATATATTGGTGTTAGAATCTAGCATATATAATCAACAATGTATAAACATTTGAAAACATCCATGGATAAAATATTCATTCAAACATACATTATTAGACAGGAAAAGATATTTCTATTAATATAAAGTTAGAGATTACAATGAATACAACCTCTATTGGCATGTCTGCGAATCAGAGAAACTGAATCCCCCACTTGGGCCTCCACCACCTCAATCCTCCATCTCTCGATAGCAAGCTCACAAGCAAAAGGAAAACTTGGGAAGAACACAAAAGTGCTCCAAGGGACAAAGGGATGCAGACTCAAGCACAAGTTTCGGCAACAATGGCCTATAGTTTCTTTGCTCTCAATTCTGTCATATGCCTTCAATGTACCATAAAGTTCCTTATATAGCTTTTCAAAGGGGTAATGAAAGGTCGAATTCGAGTGATCTCAAGGCATAGGGAAGGCCAGGATTCAAGTGAGTCAGATCCATGTCAAGGAAAAATCCAAAAGGATTTGGATTATGCACACATCCCGATGTACATGGTTTTAGGGGTCAAACTGGCGTATATACACGATTATAGGTTCAAAAGTTGTGTGTATCATTTTTCACATGTTTTTAGGGATGGTCAAGGAAACATCAAAGGACAAAAAATGGTCCAAGGGGTCTAAGGAGTCTGCAGAGGGACAGGGGAAGGCCATACAAGTGTGATTCACCTGGAGTGGTAAAATCAGCTATAACACTAGTCAGTCTCAAAAAAATTCACCCTCATATGAAAATATTACTTGACACTGCCAAAGAAAAATCATAACTCCTGGGACCAGACATGAGCAACATTTTAAACTTAAACATACACCAAAAATTGGAGAATTTGTCGAGTCTCACAACTCTAACCATAGACATCCAAAAGGTGCTTCGCACTTGGGAGGAATTTCAGCATCATTTAGCAATTTCAGAAGTCTGCATACAGAAGAAACTGTCAACAAGGCACCAAAACCCATGAAAAAAGCATGATAGAAACTACTCAAGACATAAATTTTACCACCTCCCTTTTTCTTTGGGATGAAGAAATATTTTGTGATAGGGGAGATGTTGGAGGAGCTAGTCGGCTTAGCCAACTAGACTCATTAGTCAACTAATTGTAGATTAGGTAAACCTCATAGGTCGTGTCGATTGGTTGAACCGATATGTAGTTACTATAACTATTTTGTAAATGTATATATAGGATGTTTATATAGATAGATACTTGCTTCGGTTTGTTGTATGATCCCACATGTGTAATTGAGTAATATAAATTTTTATTATGTCCACCATTCTTGTTTCTTGTTCTGTTATTGTTATATGATTATTTCTGATTGATTACAACAATAATTCTTATTCCTTGTCTATTCATTCAAGATACCGGTCTATTTACTAGTCAAAACATGTCACAATAATCAACATAAAAACCTTATTATAGATTCACCCAATAAGCAATGCGACAAACGCATATAATGGATTCTTCATAAACATATGCAAAGAGACTCATTCAGATTTACTTATTTACAACATAAATGCAACAGACATAAGCACATTAATCAACAACACATAGAGACAACATTTAACGTGGAAACCCATCTGGTAAAAACCACAAAGGCGATCTTCATATGGCAATAGAAATATGTTAGCACATTTTGTTTGCGCACTCAGCTTGCAGACTCTTGTCTAGTTATTCTTTACAATTCATATAGACTTCTCTCTCCTAATGCTCTCAAGTTTTAGGTCTATATACTTCCACTCTTCTTCACTCCTATGTCGATATGCACAACCTGGATCATTCCTCTAGCTAAAACAACGCTACTCTTCTCTTCTCTAACAAAACAATCAATAAACAACATCAGTCATGCACATAGTTTGGGTTTTACCTTTTATAAGCTTCTACCTGTCCTAATAAACTGACTCTTTTTTGTTAACCAACAAGCTGTGATTTCTATTCTCATACATTCAGTTATAAATGAAAATAGGCACTATCGACCCAGAATACAATGATTATTTATTACCAAAAGCATGCTTTATTATAACTAACTCATTACCCCTGTTCAACTGAGCTATCCTTTTCAGTGCTATTCTCTTCTTTTGCTGTGGTTTCTTTCGTCATGAATTCTATTGTTACTAAGATTTCCATCATGGATTCTCTTCTGTCACAACTTCTCTTCCATCACATCTCTTCTTCTATCACAACTTCTCTTTTCTCTCTTACGACCAGATTCTTTATATTCACTAGAAGAATTATGGCTGAATTTTTCCTAACTTTTCCTAGGGAAAGCAAGCCTCCAACACTCACCTATGGCTCATCCCGAGCCACAATATTCTGAGGCCTCCATTGTTACAACATTACTTTGAAAATTATGAAATATTTTCACTAACCGCTTAGTCTCCTCCCGTACTTTTTCTTTCGTCTTCTTCAAATTTTCCACAAGTTCAGAACTGATGTGTTCCAAAGTTGTAAGTATAGATTACTCTACTGCTTGTCGCACTTTTTGGTGTATAGGTTGAATAATACTTGTAATTTTCTCTCTCTCTCTTCTTGTGGTTCTGTGACCCTGCCAGTCCTCTTTTGTTGTTGTGTTCACAATGTTGCGACCAATTGTTGTAGCCTCTTCATGTTGACATACAACCATTTTCTCTACTAATGGAAGATTCTTCATTTCATTATTGAGCTGGCTCATCTCTATCTCAGTAGTGTACAAATTTTGTACGAATTTCTCTAACTCTTCATCATTGATCAAATCTTCCCGTGTTTGAGAACTTGCTCGAGTGCTTTGGCACACAGTGCCTCTGCCTCTTGTATTTTCTTCACAGCTTTTGTTGCTGCTTTTCTTTTCTCTTCTAGTACTTATGCTAGTGTACTGGGTGTCACTTGTGATTCCAACTCCGTGACTTTCTTGTGAAGGTTCTTTGCAATCTCTTCAAGTCAAAACACTTTGGCTTCCACAAACATCTCATGGGTAATTCCTTCATCAGTAAAATTGTTGCAAGAAAGTGTTACGGCTGCGTTGAGTCGGTGCGTGTTTTCCTCCTAGGTCTTATCTTTATTCTCTACTTCTTTGACCATTTTCTTCATCTTATGAACAATCTTATTTGATTTTCTAATGTGCTTCTCCAATGCGCCTTCTCTGGCCTTTATTTCTTCCACTGTTTCTTTTTGAATAGGATACTCTTCATACATTGGTATTGTAGAGAAATTTATGGTGACATGGCCCATGTTTTTTACCATGGAATTCAGCTCTGATGTCCCCAAGTTAATTTCTTCACCCAACACTTAAGTTTTTATTATTGGGATGGGTGTCGACATGTCACCAGGTCTCTCCTCCGATGAGCCAGCTAAGTCACGCGACTTGGGAAATTGTGGTCTGTAGTCAACCTTCATTATTACCTCTTTAATTTCCTTACATAGTGTCTGTAATAAGTCTGTAATACTACTTGTTAGCTCTATTTTTCGATCATCTATATTCTTGATGATTTGATTTGCAACCTCTACCATTGTGTCCGTTAAAAGTGTATAATCGTCATTGGTAAGGATGACACTTCCAGCTGATTTGTCGCCTTTCCTCTTCTTATGTTTCCTCATAGACAACTCTATATGCTTCCTCTTTTTCCATACTAATGGGTCTATTGGAGTCATGCTTAACTCATTCTGGGTATTTTCTAGATTTTCCTCTTGGTTTTCCTCTAGTGGGTTTTCTCCCCGTTCCCCATCCTTCTATGTCTGTGGATCATCCTGTCGCACCTCTTAATCTACAGATAGTTGATCATATATGACAAGAACTCTCTATTCTTCTAGGCAATCTTGAACAATGACATCAACTTTTGCATCCTACAACTAATAATATGCTTTAAACCGTTGACGATGTGGATCTTGTCGCAAATGAAAAAGATATGATGGGCTGCGACAAAAAATATTACAATGTTTCTAAACCTTTTAACGGTCGCTTCAGTAATTTTGGTATGCTTTCTTGCATGATTTCGAAAAGCCTCTCCTTATAAAGAGAACTCTATATTATTGTCTTTTTTCCTCTACCTAGAATATTTTTCAAACCAAAGATTCTAGTATTGACATCCTTGACATAGGATGGGAACATATACCCCTTGGTAGTTTGTTGGTTCTATCCATGCAACAAAGGAAATAAAAATAAGTAGCCATGAATAATGAAATGCACTACCTTTCTACTGTGCCTCCTTCGCATATGCTAATAGTTCATTTATAAGATACTGCGACCAATTGAGTTGAACACCTGCTACACATAACTCTACAACAGCAATCATCCCTGTGATGAACTGGTTCGATCACATCTTTCGCAACAGCTTGCTAGATAGGACTTTAGTTGCGAACCGAACATTGTAGTCATTGATAGAGGCAATGGAAAATCCTCTGGTGTCTCTATTTAGGTCATACTTTTCTTTCAACTTATTCATGAATAAGGTGACCTGTTCTTTTCCAACAAAAAATGGTGCTTGGTCGACGCCTACAAGTGGGAGTCCCATAATTTCTGCTATAAGCTTGACATCAACAGAAACCTTTCAGTCAAGCCATAAAAATCCACCATGGAATGACACCAACAATTGTTTAACAGATGCATTCACCTCTACACTATGGGAAAAATGAGGCATGTGCATGAGTGACAAANAGAACCCTTTCAGTCAAGCCATAAAAATCCACCATGGAATGACACCAACAATTGTTTAACAGATGCATTCACCTCTACACTATGGGAAAAATGAGGCATGTGCATGAGTGACAAAAAAACAGCTTTATCTAGTCCTCTTTTCCATTCCATTGGAACAAAGTGGGTAGGGCCATCCTTTGTCTCATGGAAAACAACCATGTATTTTTCCATTGCGAACTCTAGAAATTTCCTTAGGTCGTGGTCGATAGAGGTCATCTTCTTGAGATTTGGGAGTATGTTCGCCATTATCCGAACTCCTTTCAGTATGGTTGGTGCTACGATTGGGTACCTTGCATTCTTGGTGATTCTAATATTAGGTGCATCAACTTTTATGGGCATAATGTAGTTCAGAAGCATGCTCACAGATCCTGGTTTTTAAACTTTTGGTGGTGGTGTTGCTTCTTTCATGCGGCTAGTAGACCGTTTCCTCTTCAACGGGCTAGGTGGGTCTAGTTGTAACCTCACTTCAGGGATGAATGGTATCTTTTTAGCTTCTTCTGCAACCATGGCCTATGGTGGAACATATGCAGAAGTGCCTTCCATAATGGGCTTCGGTGAAGGTGTCTCGACACTAGATTCTACAACAGTGCTTGTATTGGAAATAGATAAGACCATACTCTGCAAAACAAATCGCCTTGGATCTCTGAGTTGCAGAGACAAAAACTCAGCTTACTTGGTTGGGTGAAAACATAATGAATAAAAGTTCGAAACGAAGATGATATGCATTCACCTGTTTAACCAACCTTTTCTTTGCACAAGCCAACAATAAATTGGAAAGATGGCAATGATTTCCATCACATGGGGAAATCATCTGACTCCTTACAAGGAAACTGATACCCAAACGTCACTTTCCCTGTCACTGCAGTGGTAGTTATTGTGCAATAATGATGTAAGTAACCAAAAAGTACACCACCAAAATATCCCACGTCCTTAATTCAACCACAATCAGCTGTCTTCTTGCGACCAAATTTTCTCATGCGACAACTCGTTTCTTCCTGCGACATGTATTTTGACTTGGACACATTTCTTTCCTTGCATTAGACAAAGAGCGTGTGCCACCATTTTTCTTCTGCAATAGATAGATAGTTTGTGAACACTTTTCTTTTTCCTCAACTGACACATTGTATGCGATAAAAAACATAAACATTCATAAATCTTCATATTTTTTTCTTTTTATTTATATATTTATTTATTCACTCGACCAAGTCGCGACTATCCTAGTAAGGCTTTAGCCGACTTCCATTCACTAATCCTTTGAAAGGTGTTCCATCTAATTTCTCCTATTGTACCGCACCTCCTTCAGTGATTTGAATGACAACATAAGGTCCCAACCAATGTGTTTTCATATTTCTAGGTGTTGGAATATTATAAACCACTCACAACTTAGGATAAAATATTTAATCACTTTTGATTAATTTTCTACCCACTAGCCTAGATAGTTGGCATCCACTTCCACTACAAAGTCAACACTTTCCATCTATAAACCAGGAATGATTTAATTCTGATTCTGGGTTGATCTTGACCACTTTAATGACTCCCGGAATTAGTAACTGCACTTTCCTGCAAATTCTTCCTTATTCTGCTTTTATCCAACTTTTATGTGGATAAGGTAAATCTAGTCAACTAGGAAACTGGTATCTTTTGTTGACAACCCATATTCCATGATTTCCTCTCTATTTTCCAGGATTAGCATGTTTTTCCATCACTCTTGACAACTCACTCATGCTTTTTCTAATTCGTGAAGTCATTGAGTAATTTGGGAAGTGCTTTAGCCACCTATGGGGGTTTATCATATTTAGTAAGTATACATTTATGAGCTTTATGAGTTGTATCCAATACAAATTGATTTTACCTATGAGGGATGTAATATTTATGTACACTATTATTCATCATTATTCAGTGATAGGATACACTCCAAAATTCATCTCTTCATTCATTTGATTCAGTCTCTATTGATCTTATCTCTATTTTTCATGTGTATGCTTGTGAGAATTATCTTAGTAGCAAGATATATTCCCAGTGATTCTTCTTATAATCTTTGCTCAGAGAATTGGAGCTATTATTTCTACATGGTATCATAGTGCAAGGTTGCTCAAGTTCTACAGAGTTGATGAGTGCATCCAGTCTCCTATCCCTCCCTGAAGAAGAGCTTGATCTAAGCTTACAAGATTTTCTCCTAGTTTTATTTTTAGCAGGTTGCGGAGAGTTTCTTCTTGAGCGCATCAACTCAGCAGTATGGATTCTCCATCAGCTATAATCCTGAATCCCTTCAACTATCACGAATGAAAATCCAAAATTGGCATTCTATTGCGCAGTAAGGGACTTATACAAAGTTACTCTAGCTTTGGAGAATGAGCCCAATGTTGTGATTGAGAAATCTAATTGGCATTGGATGAATCCTATGTATTAATTTGCCTCTCCATTTCTCCTACTATACTCTTTCATATAGATGGTTTGACCACTCCAAACCAAGTATGGACCAAAATTGAGTCTATCTTTGGAGTTCAATATGACTTAAGAGAACATCAGTTGGAGATTGAGTTATTCTCAATGAATCCAAGCAGTTTCGATTCTATTGAGGGTTTCTTCACCAAGTTAAAGTCAGTTGTTCTAAGGCTCAAGAATTGTGGGATTGAGAATAAATATTATCAATTAATCCTTTCCATTCTTTCTAAATTGGGTCATGAATACTCAGTTTTTATGTCTACTTTTCATGCTACTAGGCTTGTTGTTTCTAATTGGAAAATGCCTTCTTTGTGTACTTTATTTGATTAAATAACCAAGGAGAAAGAGAAATTGATCTATACGGGTGCTATTAAATATTCCAAGAGCAAGGATCATGCTCTCATGGTTCAAGTAAGCAAGAATGCCAAATCCAAAGAAAAGCAAATTGTGAAAGAGAAGAAGCCAAAGTCAGAAATTGAAGAGGAAAGTTCGAAGCCTACTGATGAAGATTTAGTTAAGAAGGTTAAGAAGAAAGGGAGAGTGTACAAGTGTTCTTATTGAAACAATGAATTTCATCCAGAGAAGAAATGTTTCAAGAATAATATGGACATCACGTCTCATTTTCTTGAGAAAGAACAACATCAAAGTTCCAGATGAGCTAGAGAAGCCTACTGATTCTTCATAACACTGTCATAATGCGCAATTCCAAGGTGATATAAACTATATCTTGAGTGGTAGAGTAAAATAATTTCCTCATGTATATGATATAGATTGATTTTCTGATATATCAGAATTATAAATATTAGAACCTTTCTTTGATAATCCACCTATCAGTCTCCTAGATTCATCTCTCAATAATTGTTATTTTTCACTAGATCGTGACTTGTAGTTGTCTTTAATTAGTTCTTCCTCACTTCATAATTATGATTTAGAATCATGTTTTCAATATTATATGTATTTCATGACACAATTCACACCACAATACATACCATCTACCATACCTCTAAATAATCCTAAGACTATACAAATCCCAAGTTCACTAGTTGATTCCTCATTGGTCTCTTCTGCAGTGTTACTTATATTACATGGTTTGAAGTCTTGCATATATTTATATGGTTGGTTATCCATAAACTTATTCATATTTGGACTGATATTAAACATGTTTGGATATTTTCTAAACACTTATGGTTCATATATAAATTCCATTCATCATTCATATTTTTACACTCATCAGATTTTCCCAGTTGCTCATCCTTTTGCTAATCTAACCCTATATCCTCATGGAGTCACTGAAGCCTTTGTCTTTGTTGTTCCATATGCTAATTTTTCTGATATATAATAGTTTTATCAGCCTCATATCATATCTGGGAAGGGGATACATCATACTGGAAGAATGATATGTGATTCACATCATAATTTTGTAGCTATTCAAGGAATTGAGTGTGTAATTAATTGTCTTAATTTTTGTACTCTTTGGGGAGGAGAAGGCACAAATATATTTTCCATTTCAGATTTTGTTTGAAGATCATATTTTTTTAGCAAAAATAATCATTTATATAATGCTCCTACTTCATCAATTGATGAGATACCAGGAGTCTCTCCACTTCTTTCTTGCAGATTCTACACTCTAGCGCATGATCATGGAGTTCATGATTTATTCATCAAAGTGTTTAACCAGAAGTAGTTCATTCAGCTCATTCAAGTGAATATAAGGACCTACTGAATACATATCATTCAAATTTCGTTTCTTGTCCTTTATTGAGGGAGGATTTTCCCATGTCGTTTTGCCTCTTTCCTTAGCTTTTTGGACATAATAATTGTTAAAGGGTGACCATAGCCTTGTTGTTGGGAACTATATGCATCTATATGAAATTATTTATCATTATAAAGTCATACTGAAAGGGGGTGTTGGAATATTATAAACCCACTCACAACTTATGATAAAATATTTAATCAATTTTGATTAATTTCATACCCACTAGCCTAGATAGTTGGCATCCAATTGGACTAGAAAATCAACACTTTCCATATATACCCCAAGTAAAATTAAATTCTGATTATGGGATGATATTGACCACTTTAATGACTCCCAATATTAGTAACTTCTCTTTCCTGCAAATTCTTCCTTATTCTGCTTTTATCCAACTTTTCTGTGGATAAGGTAAAGCTAGTCAACTAGGAAACTGGTATCTTTTGTTGCCAACCCATCCTCCACGATTTTCTCTCCATTTTCCAGGATTAGCATGCTTTTCCATCACTATTGACAACTCACTCATTCTTTTTCTAATTCTTGAGGTCCTTGAATGATTTGGGAAGTTCTTTAGCCACCTATGGGGATTTATCATATTTAGTAAGCCTACATTTCTAAGATTTATGAGTTGTCTCCAATACAACTCAATTTTACCTATGAGGGATGTACTATTTATGTATACTATTTTTCATCATTATTCAATGGGAGGATACACTCCAATATTCATCTCTTCATTCATGTGATTCAATCTCTATTTTTCCTATGTATGCTTGTGAGAATTATCTTAGTAGTAAGATCTATTTATAGTGCTTCTTCTTAGCATATTTTCTCATAGCATTGGAGATATTATTTATGCACCAGGATGCTTTAAGAACTTACTATAATAAAGGAATACTAGCCCACCAACCTGAATTTCTCATTCTTAATGTGTCGGTCATGGCATACTTTATGTCGTTCCTTCTCAACATTTTGGTGATAACCTGCGGAAAAATGTTCTTCCTCCAACTACATAAGTTGCGACAATATTTCTTCAATAGCACCACTATCATTCATTTTAGTGATTACAACAATTCTTAAACTAGGTACAATGTATTCCATCGACATAACAACCTCTTGTCCATACATTATCTAGAATGGAGTTCCACCTGTCAACTTCTTACAAGTCGTGTGATATGCCCACAATACCAAATAAATTTTTTGGTCCTAGTCATCTCTTTGAACATTGCAAATATTTGTTAATGCATTCTCTAGGATCTTGTTGAATGCTTCGACATCACCATTCACTTGTGGGTGATATGGTGTTGTCTTCCTATGTTGGATCTGGAATTCTTCAGTTAATCCTTCGATCAACTGATTGAGAAAGTGTGTTCCCTGATCACTTATCAAAATATTCTACCATCTGAATCTAGTGACAACTTTGTCGAACATAAATTTGGCAGCAGTAAGAGCAGTACAATCCTTTACTAGCGCTACTTTGACCAATATTTTGAGGTAATCCATTGTAGTAATAATGTATCTTGCACCTATTCTATTTTCTTGTGGGTTAATAGATCCAACAAAATCAACAACCCATTTTTCAAATGCATGGAAAGTTATATCAGGTACTAGTAGTATTTCATCCCATCACAATGGTTTTTCAGCTCTCTGACAGATATCACAACTGCGACAATATTCTCTAGCATTCCCATGCAAAGTGGGCCACCACAATCCAGCTTGCAATATCTTGTGCACTGGAGCTTTTCCAACACAATGGCGTCCTATGACACCAGCATGTGCTTCATCCAATATCATTGGTCGCTCGTGTTTCAATACACTGTGACGAAGAATTTCATCCGATCCCATTTTATATAGTTGTCCAGCTATCAATTGAAAATATGTAGCTCACACCACTAATTGTTTTTTCTGCACAATACTAAATCCTTCTGGTGCATATCCTGTGCTCAAGAAATTTATAATATATTTGTATTGATTATCAAATATTGTGATCACAAATACTTTCTCATTAGGAAGACTATCTTAGAGGTTCACAAGTTATTCTCTACTTTCAAGCCTCGACTGGTGGTCTGGTCTTGAGTTTAGTCGACCTGGAATAACAATAACTTCAAAATCAAATTCCTGGAAAAGGAGGAGTGACCGAAAAACCCCACCCCCAAACACTGGCTTGTTCACCAAGTATTTCAACACCGAATGGTCTATGAACATCTTGAAATGTCCACCTAACAAATAGTGTCAAAATTTTTGTAGCACATACACTATAACTAAGCCTTCTCTTTCAGTCATAGTGTAATTCTTCTATGATGTTGACAATTTCCTGCTAGAGAATGTCATGTCCCAAATTTTGCATTGGGTCACAATGGCCTAATCACATTTTCCATATTCATAAGAGTTTGTCAAATTGATGCTAAGGGTCAAATAATTGCCAAGGAGGAAAATGACTAGTTTCCTAGGTTGGGGGTGGAAGCTTTGGGATTTGGAATAAGGGGGACAATGAATGATGTTTGAACATTAGAATGGAATAAATATTTAATAAAGGATATGAATACATAAATACAAGATAAAATTGAAGTGGCAATGTAGCATGGAGACAAATGGAGACTATTGGGCCCACACAAGCTAGAATTTATGTGCCACATGGCATCCTCCTCTTGCAATTTCAAATCCAAGGGAAGCCTAAATTTTCTTGGATGATTTATAAGGCTAATACACTTGGAAATATACATAATAGGTCTAATTTGGAAGGAAATGTAACTTACATGGGAGAGGAAGAGTCATTTTGGAGTTAGTGAGACACTTGGACTAGATTCCCTAGTTCCATGACAACAATGATGAAGATTATATGCCACCTATGACACAAATCATATATGAAGGCTGAAATATGACATATCAGACATGCCAGGTTGAAATATATCATCCAAGAGGGTGGTCATGTGAGTTGGGGAAGCTCAATGGGCTCCTACTCAAATTGGGGGAAGATAGAAGGCTAAGAAAGGGAGGACACATGGAAAATCATGAGCACACACCCTAATTCAAATTGGATTGAGTTTATGGATGGATTGGTAACCTTAGAAGGCTAAGGATGTTTATAAAATACAGGAATAAACCAAGAGAGCAAATTTTTTTCATTTGAGAAATTGTCATTTGTGAATTGTGAAAGCTAGTGGATGACTAGTTTTCTTGCCTTAGCCAATTTCGAGGGTGAAAGATTCCCATCCAAGTTGGTGTTTGGAGAGGCCACTCAGGTATTTCATGGATATTTAATGTATTTGTATTTTCAGGTTTAAGCTACAGGGCAGCTCATGGTTTCTTCCATTGCATCACTTTCTCTCAACCATTTCAAGTTTTTATTGCATATTCTTGTTCATGGAGGGATTGCACTTTGGGTGAGCTATTGATATATTTGGGGAAGCTTCTAATGCCCCATTATTTTAAGCTATGATGTAAATAATATTTATTTTAATTTCAGAATAATCTCAGGTCTAAATACAAAAATATTTCATTTAAAAATGTTAAACAATGAAGAAATAGTGTCATTTCTCCACTATCTTGCTGTGAACCATTGTAATGCTGATGATTTCGAATTGGGAGAGAATTTCACTGTCCATTTTTTATTGTAATAATATCAATATGATATTTTATTTATTCTCAGAAATTATCAGGTTTAAATATCAAAGGTTTGTATGTAAAAGTGACTATTAATGAGCAAGCAATGACCATTTCCCCACTATATTGATGTATGTCGTGATAATGCTGATTATTTAGAATAGAATAATGTCTCTATAATATTTTTATTATGAATTTAATTTAATTTATTATTATTACAAGTTTTATTATCATCACTTAATCATTTTAGGTCATTTTACTCAGTTTAATTTCATTTGGAGAAGATTCGGTGCCATTTCCCCAGGGGTTGAATTAGTGATTTTGTAGCTCTTTGGGAGAGGGTCATAAAAGATTGTATAAAATGAATAATTATGCATATGATACCTTAAAAATTTCCATTAAATATCCTCTTCCTCTTTTCATAAATTATAGTATTTTTTGTAGCATTTGATAAGCCATTTCCAACATTTACCCAGGGGGAATTGGAGCCCCAATTTGCTAGTAAAGACTCCTACTCTGGACAGAATATTAAACAAGTTTAAAGAGGTAAATGGAGGGTCATAAATAATCCCTTAAAATAATATTCAAGTATTAATATCAATAATACACCTTCTCATAATATTTTGGAGCATTTGGGTCAATTTGGAGACCTAGCCATCAAAACTAGTCAAAGGTCAAATTAGGGAAAACAAGTGATAAAATTGGTCATTTAATAAAATTTCCAAAAAGAGACATTACAGTGGTATAATAGCATTATATTGGAACCTGATATGGTATGATATTTATGAGTACAATAATTTAGGGACCACCATTATATATTGAAACCCAAAAGTGCTTTTGTTGAAGAGGAAACTATGACTAGGGATGAAAACGAAACCTCATATGATGGAAAGGAGCATATAAAAATTATGGAAACTATATTTGAAGACTTGAACAATAATATTATTAAATTATTCAGATTGTTTTCTATCCAAATTTGGATAAAATATATTGATATTAAGAAAACCAATGGGAAAAATGCATCAGCTTGCTTGAAGGAGCAAAAGGAGGAGACCCACGAACCACCAGTTTTGAAATAGGTGAAGTAGAAGAAGTAGTACATGAAGAGGATTGAAATTAAATCCCAAGTGACTCTGAAAAATATTAAGAGACATAGCATGAGTATGAAGAAGTTTCTATTGAAAATATTGAAGACCATTTCGAGACACATTCTACCTTGGAAATGAAACAAAGAGCATCTACTAATGGATGGTTGAACTATGAAGGAGTACCTACTGATGGGTTCTCACAACTATATGTTAGTGACATAGAGATAATATTTAAAAATGTTTCTGCAAGCCAAATTTCTAGTAAACATGAAAATGAAGACCTTGTAGTAGTTGAAGAAGAAACAAGATCAACTTCCCCATCACCACTTAAGCTTCATGAAGTTGGTCCAAGCAAGAAGGAAGAAGATGAGGAGGTTCATTTGTAAGAGCCTCATTTTATTGAAGGTTTCTTAAAGATGAATTAAAATAATATCCAAGAGTCCCTTATCATACCCCATGACACTCGAGCATTAGTGTCAAATTCTTGTTGGAGAGCTACTTCATTGGAGGAAACATCATTCCTTGAAGACATGAAGAAGATTCAAAGAGCAATGTGCCACATCAAAGGTAATTTCATGTCTTTGGTTTTTGATAGAAACAATTTGTTTGAGATTAATCAATTGTTACATTACGAATACTTGAAGAATAATTAGGATAATCATAAGCTCAAAATTCAAAATGAGCAACTTCTTGAAAAGTTGCAAGATACTTGTTTTTCCTCCTATGTTTCAGATTGTCAAATGGTATATTGTTTGGAGGATTCTCATGACATGGTGGATCATGAGAAATTAGGAAATTTGAATGTGATTGATGTGTTTGAATATTATATTTATGAGATCCAAACACTTGATGTGGTGGAAGAGGAACTTGAATTGTCTCTTGATGAAGTTTATGCAATTTTCCTCTACATTGGAACCCATCTATGACAAAGGTTTCACACTTTTGAAGGATCTGCATGATACCACCCATATGGATCCTTACTATGATGAAACTTCTTCACTTTTTGATCATTTGGGTGAGGTAGTTCATTCTCCAACATCCTACAATTCCATGTTTTTCAGCATTAGTCTCAATGAAGTATGGGTGAAAGGGTTCTTTTTTATGGTGCCACATGAAGAGTATGGAACTCATAGATTTAATTTTTATGATGACATGGTTGGAGAAAATTCTTATTTACATTTTCAGCATCATCATTTGTTACATTATGATGATACACATATACATGGGTGCACCTATGATGTTCACTTGAGTCACTTGGAGACTCATGATTTTCCTTGCTCCTTGCCTAGTATATTTGATGTTGGAGGAACTTCATCCCACACTTGGGTGAAGATATATGTGATCGAACAACGTTATTATTGGCAGAAAAATCCTCTGTTATTTCATTATTATATACATATTCATGGGTGTATTTATGCGACTTATTTGATCCACTTGAAGTCTTCATGTTTTCTTTGCTCATTATTTGGTTCATATTTTAGTGGAGATTCTTCATTCACTTCTTGGATGCAAGAATAAATGGATGAATATTTTGATGCATATCACATCATTTTCGAGAAGAATTATAGGACATGGGATCCTCACCTATGTCATTGGATCAGATTTGATTGGTCACTTGAAGCTTGTATGCACTTGGAAAATGGTGGTCTACTTACTTGGAGGTATAAGAACTTTCATGATCTTTTGATGAGTCACCTCCTTGATGTACATTTTTATTATGTTGTTATGTACTTTGATGACATATATTATGTACTCATTATGGTTGGAAGAATGCATACAAGAAAATGGGATCGCGTAATTCTCTTTCCTAATGGTATGGGATGGAGAGCACTCTTAATTGTTGGAGTGCAATACAAGCAATTGGACCCTAGGATAGTTTTTAGTCCCATTGATTTCAAAATTTTGGGAAACAAGAATTATGGGAGATGGATTAACCACTTAATAAAGTGGTTTTAATCAGAGTATTTCAGCAGCAATCATGGTGATTCCTCTCTAAAATATTCATGGAATATCAAAGACTCAAAGTTGGGCAACTCAGTGGCAACTTCAAAGAATCATATGGAAAGCAGGTTCTTCAACACCCATGTTTGAAATTGATTAAGGACAAGAAATATTGGGAAGGGAGTATTTTTAATGTCCCAAATTTTGCATTGGGTCACAATGGATTAATCAAATTTTCCATATTCATGAGATTTTGTCAAATTGATGCTAAGGGTCAAATAATTGTCAAGGAGGAAAATTACTAGTTTCCTAGGTTGGGGGTGGAAGATTTGGGATTTGGAATAAGGGGGAGAATGAATGATGTTTTAAAATTAGAATGGAATAAATATTTAATAAAGGAGATAAATAAATAAATACAATATAAAATTTAAGTGGCAATGTAGCATGGAGACACATGGCTACTATGGGGCCCACACAAGCTAGAATTTATGTGCCACATGGAATCCTCCTCTTGAAATTTCGAATCCATGGGAATAATAAATGTTCTTGGATGATTTATAAGGATAATACACTTATCAATATACATATTATGTCAATTTTTGAAGGAAATTTAACTTACATGGGAGAGGAAGAGTCATTTTGGAGCTAGTGAGACACTTGGATTAGATACCCTAGCTCTATGACAACAATGATGAAGATGTTATGACACCTATGACAAAAATAATATATAAAGCCTGAAATATGAAAAATCTGACATGTGAGGTTGAAATAGATCATCTAATAGGGCGCTCATGTGAGTTGGGGAAGCTCAATGGGATCCTACTCGAATTGGGGGAAGATGGAAGGCTAGGAAAGGGAGGACACATGTCAAATCATGAGAACACACCCTAACAAGAATTGTGGTGATTTTGTGGATGGAATTTTAAAATTAGAAGGCTAAGTATGTTTATAAAATATAGGAATAAACCAAGAGAGCAACTTTTCTTCATTTGTGAATTGTGAGAGTTAGTGGATGACTAGTTTTCTTGCCTTAGCCAATTTCAAGGGTGAAAGATTCCCATCCAAGTTGGTGTTTGGAGAGGCCACTCAAGTATTTCATGTAGATTTAATGGAGTTTTATTTGCAGGTTTAATATACATGGAAGCTCATGGTTTATTCTATTTCAGCACTTTCTGTCAACCATTTTCAGTTTTTATTGCATAATCTTACTCATGGAGGGATTGAGGTTTGAGTGAGCTATTGATCTCTTTGGGGAATATTATAATGCCCCATTATTTTTTGTTCTGATGTAAATTATCTTTATTTTAATTTAAGAACACTCTCAGGTCGAAATACCAAAATATTTCATGTAAAAATGTTAAACAATGAAGAAATAATGCCATTTCCCCACTATCTTGTTGTGAACCATTGTAATGCTGATGATTTCGAATTGGGAGAGCCTTTAATTGTCCATTTATTATTGTAATAAGATAAATATGATATGTTATTAATCCTAAGAAAGTATTAGGTCAAAATATCAAAATTTTGTATGGAAAAGTGACTATTAAGGAGCAAACAATGACCATTTCCCCAATATATTGATGTATGCCATGATAATGTTGATTATTTTGAATGGAAGAATGTCTCTCTGATATATTTATGATGAATGGAATGTAATTTATTATTATTACAAGTTTAATTATTAGAACCTAAGCATTTGATGTCATTTTACTCAGTTTAATTGGATTTGGAGAAGATTCAATGCCATTTCCCCAAGGGTCAAATTAGTGATTTTGTAGTTGTTTGGGAGAGGGTCATAACAGCTTGTATAAACCGAATAATGATGCATATGAGACCTTAATTTTTTATATTAAACATACTCTTCCTATTTTCATAAATTTGAGTGGTTTTGGTAGCATTTGAGAATCCATTTCTAGCATTTACCCAGGGGGGATTGGAGCCCCAATTTGCTAGTAAAGACTCCTACTTTGGACAGAATATTAAAAAAGTTTGAAAAAGTAATTGGAGGGTCATAAATAATAATTTAGAATCATATTCAAGTATTAATAGCATTCATACACCTTCTCAGAATATTTGGGAGCATTCGGGTCAATTTGGAGACCTAGACATCAAAAATAATCAAAGGTTGATTTAGGGAAAAAAGTGAAAAATTGGTCATTTAATAAAATTTCCAAAAAGTGACATTATAGAGAAGGAAATAGGATGATCAATGGATCCTTCTCCAGGATATGTAAGCACAACATTGAGTGTGATAGACAACACATCGACATGTACCTAAAATTCCTTCTTCCAGTTTTGGAAAACTAGTATGGGTGCTCCGACCATCTTGTTTTTCAGGAGATACATACTTTCTTGGAATTTTTCCATCCACGGGAACTTAATATCATTTTTTAACAATTTTTCCATCGGATCAGTTACCTCTACATATCCTTCTATAAATTTTCGATAGTATCATGTATGCCCCAAAATCATTCTGAGATGCTTCACTGTTGCAGGGTGTGGTAGGTCAATTATGATCACAATTTTAGCAAAGTATACCAGGATTTCATCGTGAAAAACTACATGGCCCAATAGAATTCCAAAAGGAGCACAAAAGAAACATTTCTTTAAATTCAATGAAATTTGATATTGTCAACACCGTCCCAAAATCATTCTGAGCGTCTCAATGTGATCCTTTATGAGCCCAAACATCGTCTAGTCATCAAAGTAGACATCAAGAAAATTACAAATAAAATAATTGAAAGTAGTAACTACTGTCCTGGAAAAGATAGAAGGAGAATTTTTTAGTCCAAATGGCATGACTATGTATAGAAAACATCCCCACTCCATCGCAAAGGTTTTCTTGTGTCGATCTTCCATCGCAATTCTGATCTGATGGTAGCCAGAGAACCCATAAGTAAAAGAATAAAATTCTTGAACCATGACACTTTTTAATACCTCATCTGTAAATAGAGTAAGAAACAGGTCATGTAGTCATGCATCATTCAAATTTCTTAGGTCGACGCATATGGGTACTTCACTAATAGTATTCTTATCCTACACTACTATCGGGATGATCCACTCTGATTCTTCTACCGGTTCTATGATACCCACATCTAGAATTCGATCTAATTCTGTCTTGGAATTTTATTTATACCGCGGATTCAGTCGGTATGGTCGCTGCTTCACAGGATTCATGTCGGGTTTTAATGGTATCTTCGTCTCTCCAAGGTCTCCAGCAATCCCCTTCATCCCTGGAAATTTTGTAGGGAACTGATCTTGAAACTCATGCAGTAAGTTCATGATATTCTCGACATTTTCATCGTCCCAATAATCTCCGATATTGGCAAGATTTGGACTCTCTGGAGATCTAATGTCTACTTTCTTGTTTTTTAATGGATTTATGAACTGGTTACTTGAAATGCCAAATTATTGGATGTTTGTGTCTCTTGGGCCATCATGATCAAGTCCACCCGTCACATTATAACACTCCATCCAATGTTGGACTGTCATGATTCTCTTGTTAAAGTTTGATATTGATATAGGAATATATTCAAATATCTTCATTTTAATAACTTGAAACACAACATCAATCGAAGGATGATCATCGACAAAATTTAATGTGCGTGTAAATCTAGCATCTAGTTCATCCCATTCAAGAGTCCCTCATCATAGCTCAACCAACATGTACTAGTGCCTTGGTACCATATCCAATGTATGTACAAAATGATGAACCCATTCCTATCATGGGCATGCCTCCCATGTCGCACGACAATATTCAATGTGTTCAACGATTAGTCAATCCTGTGTACTTCTGACTGGAATAACTGATCTTCTTTCCAAATCGTATCTCCATCAATCTCTATCATTGAGGATAGTCTGAGAAATATTGTTTATGTGTGACCCACCATATTCCAGGTGTAGATTTTAGTGAGAAGTCAAGAGCGGGTAAGCACTGATGTTATGTAACTTTGTCTTCAAAATATTGTTAGAAAATATGCTAGGTTAGGTAAGCCTTCATATGTGGGTAGCTCACTTGCGTCACTACCTACATGTCACATAGATTGTGTAATTCTTGGGAATCATCTTATCGATACTTCATGCAATCAGTTATGCCCTTTTTCCAAAGCTTCTATGGAATCCAATGTACAGGAAATAATACTGCACCAACTGAGCTTTCCGTCGATCGTTGGATTTACATAATCATCCCTTGTAGAAGTGATGTTGTAAATCTAGCCCAGATAGTCTTCTTGTCCTTCACTATTGAATTGCTCGACGTATCTCTATCCTTCCAACAAATCAATTGGTGCAACCACCCTTAGATCTGAATCTTCAAATGTTAATATTCTTTTCTTAAAGTTTATAATTATTTGATTATCAATCTCTCAGTCGATCCCTAGAAGTGAGGGATATGGATTTGTATTGCCCATAATGTCAATTACTTCAAAGTTAGATTAATTTTTAAATCCTTATATCTCGACAAACACTTGAGTCAGTCGACCGATAAGTAGAACCTTCAACTGATTCACTAATCAAATTTGGATAGGAGACCATACGAGTCTCAGCTTTCCCATGCTCTCCCATGTTTCTCTAGTCAATATGTTGTCATCATATCACAAGTCTGGAATAATATAACCATATCATAATCTCCTATTTGTGCATTCATCCTTAGTTCTTTACGAGTATTTAGTATTTTCTCGATATGATTAATATTTTTTTCTGGCCACTCCTCTTCTTGGGTTCTTCAAAAAAATATATCAGTTCTGTGACAACATATTTATCTTATATTAGCGTTAAGAAACTTTGAAACAATTATTTTAGTTTACTAACCTTTCTAGTCGGTTGATTTCAGAGTAGCTGGTCAAATCTCTCAAGCATTTCCAATATTGGTCTTCTAGAAGTTGACACTTGATTTATGTCGATGAATTCTTGTTGTGCATCCAAGAATAATTCCTTTTATTTTTGGATGTAGAATGGTGCTTTCTTTCGTGCTACTGGTCGCACCTACGATTGTCCATACAGTTCTTCTTGTTCTGCTCCTGTCACAACACCTCCTCTTATTACGCAAGCTATATTTGGTTCCCTTGGTTCAACATAAATATTCTAGAAATTATGATTGGGGTTAGGATTGGAATTCTACGGTGGATTCAAATTTCCCACATTCCTATCCTGGCACTCTGCAATCAACTACGGAAATTGCTCGACATTATGATCAAAATATTTTCAATATGAGCATATTGTGGTAGGACTGGTGCAGTCCCTAGAGAAATTTCCAGGATTCCCACAACTATATCATATAATTTGGCCTCTCCAGTGACCAAACCCTCCTCCTTGTCCTCGACCTCTAAAATTTCCACCCCCCCGGGTTGAGGGTATTGTTGTTGCGGATACTTGTTCTGAGGGTATTGGTTCTAAGGGTACTGAGCCTATGGATATTGAGCTTGAGATCGCTCGACCTGCATTTTCTCATGATTTTTCATTAAATAAGTATCCACTGTATTCTCCTGCAGCAGTTGATGTGGAAATTGAACCCAGTGATAAATTAATTTTACTCACAACAATTATCAATTGAACATGCAAAATCACTCACAAAAGACACTGAATAATGAGCTGAACACTAAACTGTATTGAATAAGTGTACAATATCCAACCCTATAACATAATAGGTTGCTGCATTAAATAATTACATAAGGTATTTGAATGCATGAGGAGAAATTTGAATCTAGCATAAAGCAGGCTTACTAAAATTAAGCAAATCCCCCATAGGTGCAAAAAGTTGATCCCAAATCAGTCATGGAGCTCACGAATTGGAAAAATCACTTAGGCAAGCTATAGAGTGATGGAATGACAACTCATACATGCTTTTCCAAGGAGAAAAGAGTGGAGGATGAAGAGGACAAAAAACTAGTTCACCTCACCTAGTCAAACTTTCCCTATTGCCTTAAAGCACTGAAAAAGCAGGCAATAAAGCAGAAAAAGTAGAAGGGCGCCTAGGAGACCAAGAATAAAGCAAAATTGATTCCTTGAGGTTTCCCAAGCGCTACATGGGTCAAATTAGGCAAGTTGGACCACTATGGATAGGTAATTGACAACTTGCATAAGGTGGGACACATGAACTAGGCAAATAAGACAAAAATAATTAAATTAATGTCTAAGGTAGCTAACTATGGGTTGATTATTCTAACACCCCCCCTTAATCCTGACTTATGAGTAATATATCAGAAAAATATAGGGCCTAGCAACAAGGATTTGTCACCCTTTACATACTGCATGTCCATACAACCAAGGAAAGAGGCAAAAACCACATGGGAAAATCCTCCCTTAAACATGGACTATAAAACAAGATTTGGAAATATTGTCTTCACTCATGCTTCACAGCATGATAAGAAATCCCCAGCAGTGATTTGAGATTGCTAAAGGTATTCTCACAAAATTCTTTGGTGAATATATCAGCTACTTGTTCTGAAGATGAACAGAAGAGTAGGTGAATGGTGCCATCATGCACAAGCTCTCTGATGTAGTGCATATGGATCTCAATGTGTTTGGTTCTCTACTTCTGAACTGGATATTTGCATATTCAAATGGTACTCTGGTTATCATAGTAGATGGTATTTGAGTACTCTGATTCGAAGCCACACTCTCCAAGTAATCCCTGCAACCATAAACATTGAGTTGATGCATTAACAACTCCTCTGTACTCTGCTTCTGTAGATGAGAGTGCAATGGCACTCTGTTTCTTGCTTGACCAACTGATTGGCCCTTCTGCAAGCATGAACACATATCTTGATGTGGACTTTCTGTCTGTGCTATCACCTGCCCAATCACTGTCAGTAAATCCAATCAAATCAAGATCAGATTTTGCTTTATAGAAGATCCCATGTGTCCTTGTTCCCTGAACAAAGTTAAGGATCCTTTTGGATGCTTTCCAATGGATATAATGAGGCTGATCCATGTATCTAGAAGACACACTTACTGCATAAGAAATATCAGGTCTAGTATGTGTAAGATACAACAAACATCCAATCAATTGCCTATCCAGTGTATTGTTTACCATAGGCGAAGAATCAGCTTCTTCCAGCTTCACTCCTGAAAGGAAAGGAGTTTTTCTTTCTTTGCAATCCTTCATTCTGAATTTGTCCAGCAAGTCCAAGGCATATTTGGACTGGTGCACCTTGATTCCAGATTTGGTTTGAGCAATATCAATCCCCAAAAATTGACTTAAGAGCCCCAAATATGTCATGGAGAAGGCTTGGTTCATTGCACCATTTAAGGAAGCAATCTCATCCTTTGAGCTTCCTGTAATGAGGAGGTCATCAACATATAAAACAATGATCATTAATGAACCATTAATTAACTTCAAATAGACATTTTGATCTGATTTGCACCGAACAAAATTCAGTGATAGCAAGAAGCTATCAATCTTGGCATACCAAGCCCTGGGGGCTTGCTTTAGCCCATACAATGAATTTCTCAACCTGCACACAAGAGATCAAGGGTTAGTAGCAAATCCTTGAGGCTGCTGCATATATATCTCTTCAGTGAGATCTCCATTCAGGAAGCCACATTTTACATCCATGTGATGTACCTCCCATTGCTTTGAGGCTGCAATGGCTAAGGCTAGCCTGATGGAGTCCATCTTTGCCACTAGTGCAAAGGTCTCATTGTAATCTATGCCATGAACCTGTGAGTAGCCATTGGCTACCAATCTGGCCTTGTACTTCAAAGGTGAACCATCAGCAGCAAATTTGGTCTTGTAGACCCACTTACACTGAACTAACTTCCTCCCTGGGGGAAGATCCACTAGCTCCCATGTGTTTCTCTTCTGGAGTGAGCTGAACTCTTCCTTCATGGCTGCTTTCCATATTGGATCTCCTGCTGCTTCTTCATATGTTTGAGGATCATATTCCACCATCAAATAGAATTTCTCAGCAAACATAGGATCCTTCATGCACAGACCACTCTCAAATTGAGATCTAGTCCTCCTTGGGTCATTGGGATCCCCAGCTAGCTCTCCTGCTGCATGTAGTGTCTTGGCTGCCCATTTTGGCCTTGTAGGGATGTTAGGTTCTGAAATAAACTCATGACTATCAAACATATCAGAATCATCATGTTCAACAAACTCTTCACTTACTTTCAGAGGTTCAGGTGGTGAAGAGGTTTCTCCAACTTCCACTGCTGTAAGGGGTTCTTCTTGAAACTGAACACACCTTTCGATGAAGGATTTTTTTGTGCTCAAATTTATCAATTTGTACCCTTTTGAATATTCAGAGTATCCAACAAATAGACACTCTTGGATTTGGCGCTGCAAAGCCTTTCTCTTTTCTGTTGGAATTCTAGCCCAAGCCCTTGAGCCAAAAATCCTGAAATGGGTCACATATGGCTTGTGCCCACTCCATGCTTCGAAAGGAGTCATACCATCAAGCTGTTTATGAGGCAGCCTATTCTGGATATAGGCTGCATAGCTGATAGCTTCGTCCCAGTACTTTGGTGGCAAAGTTTTGGCCTCCATCATGCATGTTGCCATCTCCTTCAGTGATTTGTTCTTCCTCTGAACAACACCATTTTGCTGTGGTGTGTAAGGGATAGAATGCTGCATCTGAATACCTGCATCTACACAATAATTAATAAACTTAGACTTTACATACTCACCACCATTTTCAGATCTGAGGACCTTGAGTTTCCTCCCAGACTGGTTTTCAACCAAAGCCTTAAAGAATTTGAAGAGGCCAAAAACTTCAGACTTGTGTTTCAGGAAGTAAACCCAGCAATACCTAGAAAAGTCATCTATGAAATTCAATGCTTATTTGGCCTGACTCATGGACATATGAGGGAATGGGCCAGCAACATCACTGTGGATCAGCTCGAGGGGTGCAGAGGTTCTCTCATGACTAGCTCTCTCAAATTTATGCTCTGGGTGTTTTCCTAGGATACAACCTTGGTAGACTCCTTTGGAAAATTTTATCTTGGGAAACCCTATGACCATCTCTTTTTCACTAAGATCAGAAAGATACTTGCAATTTAGGTGGCCAAATCTTTCATGCCAAAGCTTGCTTGCCTCATTAGCATGAATCAAAAGAGCAGAGGGGTTTGAGTAGGGTAGGAAGTGTGAGAACATGTATACCTTTTGAGCATGATTTGCAACTCCTTTTGCAATGACTTTACCACTTGATATCTCTGTGATCTCAACTTCATCGGGGGAGAATATGACCTTCTTTAGAGACCCAGTGTGAGTCATTTGGTACACTGATAAGAGGTTGGAGGCAAGACCAGGCACATACAACACATTGCTGAACTGGCCATGATCAAGATCAATCCTCCCTTTGCCCAAACTTTCAGTGAGAGAGTCATCTCCCAGTACTATAGGTGGTCCCTTCGACATGTCAAGTGAGGAGAATGCCTCCTTGGTCGAAAACATGTGTCTTGAAGCTCCAGAATCAATGATAAAACTGGGTGAGCTTGATGTTCCAGCAACCAATGCATGAACTCTCTCTGTCATCTGAACTTGATCCTCCTTCTCTCTTCTTTGAGCTGTCTGGAAGGGAGATGCCATTCTTCTCCAGGAGTTGGGTCAGCATGTCTATTTGCTTCTTCATACAAGAGCTTTCAGTGTGATTTCCCTTATTGTAGTATGCGCACTTGCTCATTTCTCCTTTGTTTTTCTTCTTCTGGTAGTTCTTCTTGGAACCTTGTGGCTCCTCTGGAGACTTGTTCTTGTCTCTCTTTTGCTCAGGTGGCTTTTTAGCTTTATTTTTTCTTTTTGAATCCACCTTCAAATCTCCAGCAATCAGATCTTGATCTTTGGATGGTTTGATGGTGCCCATCATCACCAGCTTGTCTTGTTCTTGTGTGAGAGATTCCATGAAATCTGCAAGGCTAGGCATCTTCCAGGTTCGAGTTGTCAGTTTTGTGGCATAGAAGGTCGAAAAAAACATTGAATAGTCAGGGCCAAGCTTCGAGAGAATGGCCAAGACCAACTGATCATCCTTCTTTTCGATCCCACATTGTTTCAGCTGCAAAACAAGTGCTTTGAACTTGGAGAAATAGAGTTGCAGAGATTCAAAGCTATTTGGACTCAGGGAGATCAGTTCATTTTCAATTTGATGTCCCCTCATCTCATCTGTATTTCCAAAAAGATCAGTAAGCTTCTCCCATACTTCATTCGGTGATGTCAATCCATCAAGATGGAAAAGGAGGTCTCTGGAAATACTCAGACACAGGAGACCATAGGCCTCATCCCTCCTATTGTGCCATTTTATCTTCTATGTAGCTGCATTGGGCTCTGCTTCTGTTGCCATAGTCACCCTGTAGATGCCTTTCACTCTCAACAGTATCTCCATCTCTGCTTTCCATTCAAAGAAATTGAAGGGAGTCAAGATGATCTTCTGAGATTGATCCATAGCTCAGAAATTGTCCCGGCTGTCAGTAGAAGGCTCCCAGTCACTAATGTCGAACCTGCAAAACAATTTTGAAGGATAGAAATCGATCTACAATGGCTTTGATACCATCTGGAAATTGAACCCAGTGATAGATTAATTTTACTCACAACAATTATCAATTGAACATGCAAAATCACTCACAAAAGAGACTGAATAATGAGTTGAACACTAAACTGTATTGAATAAGTGTACAATAGCCAACCCTGTAACATAATAGGTTGATGCATTAAATAATTACATAAGGGATTCGAATGCATGAGGAGAAATTCAAATCTAGCATAAAGCAGGCTTACTAAAATTAAGCAAATCCCCCATAGGTGCAAAAAGCTAATCCCAAATCAGTCATGGAGCTCACGAATTGGAAAAATCTCTTAGGCAAGATAAAGAGTGATGGAATGAAAACTCATACATGCTTTTCCAAGGAGAAAAGAGTGGAGGAGGAAGAGGACAAAAAACTAGTTCACCTCACCTAATCAAACTTTCCCTATTGCCTTAAAGCACTGAAAAAGCAGAAGGGCGCCTAGGAGACCAGGAATAAAGCAAAATTGATTCCTTGAGGTTTCCCAAGCGCTACATGGGTCAAATTAGGCAAGTTGGACCACTATGGATAGGTAATTGACAACTTGCATAAGGTGGGACACATGAACTAGGAAAATAAGACAAAAATAGTTAAATTCATGTCTAAGGTAGCTAAATATGGGTTGATTATTCTAACAGTTTATATGCTCTACAGTGTTTCTCATCATGGCCTACTATTCGAAAAAACTTGTAGTATAAAGTGGCCAATGCACTTACATCTTTTGTAAGTACATACACTCTTCCGACTGATGGCCTCTAATCTGGCATATTCTACACCAAGGCATCCCTTGTGTATTTATCAGGCTCAATTCTCCCGATGTGACATAATTCATATATGTCGGGCAATTTTCTTTGTGGTGTCCCTCTGTTCTCCATCTGGTACACCAAATCTCTTCTTGTACTTTCTTCCCTTTCTTAATATCTCAAAATTGTAGTGTAAGGTTGGATAGTTACGAATGGATTTGCATAATTCCTACACCAATCTCTCCAATAGGTGAGGATTCCAAATTCATGGCTAGCTTTAGGGATTTAGTCTTCGACACAATATTTTTTTGCATCAAGGGAATCTTGATGTGCATTAACAATGCTACAATAAACCATTCTTTATGTTGAACATATGACACCTATAAACTTACTTTGGCCATCAACATCTTAAATATTTGGTCAAAATCCAAAATAGATTATGTAGGTAATTATTTAATTTATTTAATATATGTAATGCACTGTGATTCATATTTGGGCTTTATGAATTCGTCTATAAATCCCGCTTGGATTTGGTCTAGTGTTTTCTGTGTGACTCATATCAAAACCATATATAAATTCATGTACCAATACAACGCACAACCCCTAAGGGTTGTGATCATTTGAGCCTTCTTGATAGCTTCATCTTGGACCTGTTGCATGGTCCACATAACTTCACACAAAAACCAATGTTTCTCAGGGTCTTCTAACCTATTTTCGTTAAAGATCGACAACAGAATATCATTCTCAGCCATTATATTCATTCTAGGCACTACATGGATTGTGGGAATCCCTTATCTGCTATTCCCACAACTATTGTTACTTTGATTAACAAAACCACTGGGACATGATTCACTATATCTTACCTCCGGGGATGTACGCGGGGTAGTGGGTATGGTGTACTTGTTAAATGAAGTTGTCATTGATGTCAAAGGAATTCAATAATGAAAAAGAAATAACCAAGAACATGATGGCAAGGTAAGACAAAGGAAGCTATGATCCAATGAGCAGATTAAGTCTGGAGAAATCTAATCGAGCTTGATCAATCCTCTAATCAATCAACACAAAATCATGAAGTTGCAGTCAACTCATTTAGTAGAGATTGGATGGCTCAGATTGTATCAAGAGAATATATCAACGATAGGAAAAGGATCCACAAAGTAAATATGCATGGAAGATAACATTCCAGAGCGCCAAAGCAAATTTATGTGCTTGATGACTAATCAACGGATAAGGAGGATTCCACAAAGCAATAGATGGTTCACAAGTCTTACAGAAGACGAATTGTGGAAGCAATTTTGAGAACAATCGAAATGAAGACCCACAATCTGCAATCCGCAATGCAGAGAGAAGTCAGAATATGCAATATGAAAAGTGTGGAAGAATTCTTGCGGAAGATGATGTGCAGAAGCAATTTCAATAACAGTTAAAATGCAGACCTGCAATGTGGAAAGATGTTGAAACCCAGAATCTGCAAAGTGCAGAAGAAGTATGGTGGAATACGAATTGCAGGAGAAATTTTGAGAAAAGTTGAAATGTAGACCCACAATCCACAATATGCAGTGTAGAGATAAGCTACAATATGCAATGTAGAAATAAGCCGCAATCCAAAATATGCAAAGTGTGGAAGATGAATTGCGAAATCACTTTCAAGGAAAGTTGAAATGCAAACCCGCAACCTGCAATTATGGAAGGAAGGAGTTTTCGATTGCAGAAAGGTCATCGCAAAAGGTAGTTGTGGAAAGGAAATTGTAGAAGCAATTTTCTAGAAAATTCAAAATGCACATCTGCAATCTATAACCCACAATTGTGGAAGGAATGAGTTCCCACAAATTGTGGAAAGGATGTCTTGAGAAGACTATTGCGGAAAGATGATTATCCATAATCCACAATCCAAAATTTTGGGAAGTTAATTGTAGAAAGGTCTGTTGCGGAGAAACTATTGCAAAAAGGACGTTTTAGAAAGGAAACTATGGGAGGTCGTGACTGATAAATCTAAACAGATTTAAAATGATAAACAGAGAGACACGATTTACTCCTTGGAAGAACATGATTATCAAATGGAAGCGATTATGTGAAAATTCACAATGAACTTGCGCGTTGGTTTGATGAAAGGGCATGATAAGCAAAATTGATAGGACGTGATTATTGAAAAGGCATGATTATGGATAATATTTAAGTAGAAGATTGTTTTGATAATAAAGTGTCTCTGTCATCCAGATCCATGCAGTAGCAGCGGACAGAGACCAAGGAAGGAATGTGAAACCAATGAAAATATTAAATATATAAGGAGATATGGAAATCTAATAAAATCATACAAGGGTGGTAGGGTGGAGCTAGGGCAGGTTATTTTCCTGCAAGGGGGTCGTAGGCTCCTTCTAGTAGTTGTTGGTAAATAGGGTGTAGAAACATCCTTTCATTAGTATCTGATAAACTAGGGATGTTTGAAATCCTTTCAGTATTATCTTGAAGTATTATGGAAGTATAAAATGCTGTACAAAAAATCAAAAACTCATATGACAAAATTAGAAGAAAAAAAACATGATGCAGAAATAATTATTGCTGACTTAAGAAACTGGTTTCTAGAAGCCAAAAGGGATGAAAACAATATGGAACAACAACTCAAAAAGAGAATACAAGAATCTTAAAGGATTGAATAAGAGATTATGCAATTTAGAAATAGGTTGGATGAAGAATCTATCAAATCAAAGTTTGAGAAAAACTCAAGGAATTTAGATGAAATCCCAAGTGTCCAAACACCATCAAGTGATAAATATCGATTAGGTTTTGGCAAGGAAAAGAAGAGAAGATATTCCTCTTTCACAAACCAAAATGAAATTAAAAGAATTTATGATGTTGCACTTATGATACCAGTTGTCAAGGAATACAGTAAAAAATTAGCTCTCTCTCAAAATAAAAGCAAGACAGATAATGTACCAAGCAAACATCAACAACTCTTTTTGGGAAATTATTATACCTGTAACAAATTTGGACACATAACTAAAAATTGTAAACTAATGGTTCCTAATGAGAAAGGCATTACATCACAAACTTATTTCTATAAGAAAAATGTTAATAGAAGCAATCCAAAAGGAAGAAACTATAATTCTTTTTCTCCTCTACAGAGTTATAGTATATAATGCTACAAATGTGGTAATTAAGGACACATTGCTAGAAATTGTAAACTAGTGATTCCTATGGATGACACCACGAAATCTCAAGGCAAAGAGTACAAGAAGGCTTGGAAGAAGAAGGATGATGTGAAATGTTCATTAGCTCTATTTGCTACATAAAAAATAATCTATGGCATGTGGAAAATGGATGCTCAAGCACATTATAGGAGACCCAAGTAAGTTTATAAGCCTAAAAAGAAATAAAAAAGGAAAAGTCACTTTTGGAGATAATTTATCCTCTAAAATAATTGGGAAGGGTACAATGGCAATTAGAGAAAAGATGAAAGATGGAAATGTTTTGCTTGTAAATAAATTAAAACCTAATATTTTAAGTGTGATCCAAACATGTGATCAAGGACACATATGTATATTCGATTCCAAAAAGTGTGAAATCAGAAGAAAATATTTAGGAAAACTTGTTAGGACTGCTATGAGACCTCCAAGCAATGTGTATATTCTTGAAAATGAAGAACAATGTTATATGAGTCAAACTAATGAAAGTATGTTATGGAATAGAAGAATGGGGCACTTGAACTTTAACAATCTTGTAAAAATTAGTAAGAAGGGAGCTATAAGAAATATTCCACAGATCATAAACCACCAAATCATGTTTGTAGACACTGTCTTCACTAGAAACAAACAAGAAAACCTTCAAGCTCAAAGAACATGCAACCTCTCAGCCATTAGAAATAATTCACACTGATCTTTGTGGACCAAAAAGGACTAAAATATTTCAAGGTGAATATTACTTTATGTTATTGGTCGATGATTATACAAGGATGACGTGGGTGACATTTATTAAAGAAAAATCAGAAGCCTTTATGAAGTTCAAATATTTCAAAGCACTTGTTGAAAATGAAGCAAATCACAAAATTAAATGTCTAAGATCAAATAATGGTGGAGAGTTCACCTCAAATGAATTCAATGAGTTTTGTGAAATTCATGGAATCAAGAGGCAATTCTCAGCAGCAAAAACTCCTCAGCAAAATGGAGTAGTTGAGAGAAAGAACATGACAATCAAAGAAGCAGTTAGAACAATGCTTAATGATGAAAAACTACCTGATGGCTATTGGAGAGAAGCAGTATATACAACTGTCTATGTACAACACATAGGACAACTCAGAGTGAATAGTGACAAGATTCCTTATGAGCTATGCCTTGGAATACCAACTTTAGTTAAATATTTTAGAGCTTTTGGAAGTAAGTGCTACATAAAAAGAGAAGATGATGATCTAGGGAAGTTTGAATTTAGAACGGATGGAGGCATATTTCTTGGATATACTTCCACCAAAAAGGAATACATATGTTATAATCTAAGTTTGCACAAGATCATAGAAAGTGCAAATGTAATTGTTGATGATACTAAATCAAGAAGAATACAAATCTAAGAGAGTATGGATGTTGAAAAAACTGATGATGAAGAAGTAGATGCTAAAAAAGGGGAAGATAGTTCACATGAAGAGGATGAAGAAGAAGAATATGGAAAAGTAGAGGAAGAAGAATCGCAAA
The DNA here is from genome assembly GCA_001517045.1 of Pseudotsuga menziesii. NCBI lineage: Eukaryota > Viridiplantae > Streptophyta > Pinopsida > Pinales > Pinaceae > Pseudotsuga > Pseudotsuga menziesii. The sequence goes on from LPNX010124102.1 coordinate 579,541, forward strand.
AAAATGAGAATTGAGACTCTCCATGATCATACACAAAGACACCATCTAGGTGGGTTCAGAAGAATCACCCTGAAAGTCAAATAATTGGTGATAAATATTCAAGAGTTAAAACAAGAAGAAAATTACTTTATGATGAAGAACAAGCACTACTTTCGATAGTAGAACCCAAAACATTTAAATAATCTTGAAAAAGTGAGGATTGGATCAATGCCATGAATGATGAACTTGGTCAAATAGAAAAGAGCCAAACTTGGGAACCTGTCCCAAGAACTAATGGCATGAATGTTTTTGGAACCAAATGGATTTTTTTAAAACAAGTTCAATGAGCATGGTCATGTGACAATAAACAAGGGCAGGTTAGTATGCAAAGGATATACTCAAGTAGAAGGTGTTGACTTTGAAGAAACGTTTGCACCTGTGCTAAGACTTGAACCCATTAAGATTTTTTTTACTTTTGCAGGCTACAAGAATTTCAGAGCATATCATATGGATGTAAAATCTATTTTTCTTAATGGAGAACTTGAAGAAGAAGTCTATTTTGAGAAACGTGAAGTTTTTCTCTTATCAAAAAATCAAAATTATGTTTTCAAACTTAATAAGGAACTCTATGGTCTTAAACAAGCTCCAAGAGCATGGTTCTCAAGACTTGACAATTAGTTAAAGAAACAAGGATATATAAGGGGGGCCACTGATAATAATCTATACATAAAGTTTGAAAACAAAAATATGATCATTATTGTCGTCTACGTAGACGATATCATATTTGGAAGTGATCTACAAATCCTGAGTGTAAACTTTGCTTCAAAAATGAAGAAGGAATTTGAAATGTCAATGTCAGGAGAACTAACATTGCTTCTAGGTTTACAAGTATCTCAATCATAAAAAGGGACCTTCATCTCTCAAACAAAGTATATCAATGAGATGTTGAAAAAATTCAAAATGGAAGAATCCAAGCTTGTTAGTACTCCTATGGCCATTGGTTGTAAATTGAGTAACGATGATGAATCTTTAGAAGTATATCATAATATGTATATGGAAATGATTGGTAGTCTATTATATGTAAAAGATACAAGACCATATGTAATGGAGGTTGTAGGTGTGGTTTCCAGATTCCAATCGACCCCAAAAGAAACACATGTGGCTACAGTAAAATAAAATTTTAGATATCTAAAAGGTACGGTGGATTATGGATTATGGTATCCAAAATGCGATAACTTCACTCTAAAAGCATTCACTGATGCAGATTGAGAAGGAAGTATTAGTGATAGGAAAAGCACTGGTGGAGCAACATTCTACCTAGGAGATTGCATGGTGTCATGGTTGAGCAAAAATTAGTCCTCCAATTCACTGTCTGCAACAGAAGCTGAGTATATTGTTGTTGCATCATGTTGTACACAAGTCATTTGGATGAAGCGTACATTGGAATATTTACTTGTAAAATATGAGTACCCCATTGTTATACACTGTGACAATACATGTTCTATAAACATATCCAAAAATCCTATTATGCACTCTAAGACAAAACATATTCCAATCAAATATCATTTCATTAAGAAAGTAAGTATTGTAAAAAGTGGTCAAATTGGAGTATATTGATACAAAGGAACAAATTGCAGACATTTTTACTAAGCAACTACCCAAAGAAGCATTTGAGCATGTTAGACATAAGTTGGGAGTTATCTCCTTACAGTTATTAAAAAGGAGAAAATGCAACATGTCAAGGGGCTATATGTTGTTAGGGGGGGTTGTTAGAAGGAACCCTTTGTCATTGTTGTCAAATGGGGATAATTTTTTAATGTTTTAATGTTGCCATCAATGCCAATGGAGGAGAGTGTTGAATGAAGTTGCCATTGATGTCAAAGGAGTTCAGTAATGACAAAGGAATAACCAAGGACATGATGGCAGGGTAAGAGAAAGGAATTGATGATCCAGCGAGGGTATTAAGTCTGATGAAATATGATCAAGCTTGATTGATCCTTTGATCAATCAACACAGAATCGTGAAGTTGCAGTCAGCTCATTTAGCAGAGGTTGGATGACTCAGATTGTATCAATAGAATAGATCGATGGCAGGAAAAGGATCTTCAAAGTAAATATGCATGGAAGATAACATTTCGAAGTGCCAAATTAAATTTATATGCTTGATGACTGATCAACGGACAAGGAGGATTCCAAAAAGTGATCGATGCTTCACAAGTCTCACAGAAGACGAATTGCGGAAGCAATTTTGAGAGCAATCGAAATGAAGACCTGCAATCCGCAATCCGCAGTGCGGAAAGAATCCACAATCTGCAAAGTGTGAAAGAAGTATTGTGGAAGTAATTTTGAGAACATTCTAAATACAAACCCGCAATCTGCAACGCAGAAAGAAGCTGAAATCCACAATCCACAAAGTGCAGAAGAAGTCTTGTGGAAGATGAATTGTGGAAGAAATTTCGAGAAAAGTCAAAATGCAAACCCATAATCCGCAATCTGCAATGCAAGAATAAGCTACAATCTGCAATCCGCAAAGTGCGGAAGAGTTCTTGTGGAAGACGAATAGTGGAAGCAATTTTGAGGAAATTCAAAATGCAAATTTGCAACACACTATCTGTAATTGTGGAAGGAATGATATTTCGATTGTGAAAAGATCATCACGGAAAGGTAGCCGCAGAAAGGAAATTGCAGAAGCAATTTTCTAGAAAATTCAAATTGCACATCCACAATCCGTAACCCACAATTGCAGAAGGAATGAGTTCCCACAAATTGCGGAAAGGATGTCTTGGGAAAATAATTGCGGAAAGCTAAATGCAGAAAAGTCAATGTGAAAGGGTGATTAGACGTAATCTGTAATCCAAAATTTTGAGAAGTTAATTGTGGAAGGAAAATGCAGAAAGGTCTATTGCGGAGATATTGTTGTGGAAAGGACGTTGCGAAAAGGAAATTGCGGGAGGTAATTACTGATAAATATAAATAGAGTCAAAATGATAAACATAGAGAGATGATTTACTCCTTGGAAGAACATGATTATCAAGGGGACGCGATTCTATGAAAATACATAATGAACTTGTGCGATGGTTTAATGAAAGGGCATGATAAACATAATTCAAAGGAGGTGATTATTGAAAAGGAATGATGATGGATAATATTTAAGTAGAAGATCAATTTGATAGTAAAGTGTCTTTGTCATCCAGATTCATGTAGTAGTAGCTGAGAGAGACCAAGAAAGGAATGTGAAACTAGTGACAGTATTAAATATACAAGGAGATCTAGAAATCTAATAGACTCATAAAATGGCGGTAGGGTGGATCTAGGGAAGGTTATTTTCCCACAAGGTAGTCATATCCTCCTTCCAGTAGTAGCTGGTAAATAGGGTGTAGAAACATTATTTCAGTAGTAGCTGATAAACTAGGGGGTTGTAGCCTCTTTCCAATAGTTGCTAGTAAATAGGTTGTAGTACCATCCCTTCCTATAGTAGCAGGAAGAAACTATTTGTAAACATAATTTTGCAGTAATAGGAAGTATTGGTGGTTTACCCAATTAGGCTTCCACGATATGTGTTCTGTGTATTTTGTCGATATTGTGTGTTAATAAATAAAATAGAAGTGGTTTTAATTGTTAAAAGTTATCAATACTGATTCACCCCACCCCCTCTCAGTATTTTCCAATATTCCAACAATACTCGCACTATGTATCTAGAGCTTCTTTGTCTTCCTCTTTTTCAGGTATAGGCTAGTATTCCTCTTCCTTGTCGCAAGAACCTTTGTAAAAGTTTGACAAAAAAACATATTACTTTGTTCTAATCATGCTATAACTTCCTCTTCTGGTCGCAGGTGTTCTTCTCTTTCTCGATAGAAATCTTCTTCCAATTATTAGACATCCACCTTCTAGTTCAGTCTCACTATCACTAGGAAACATATTAGCTTACTTTGCTCTATTTTTCTCGATCATCTCTTGTGGCATATCCTAGGTATCTATGCACAACTCCTTAATCCTTAGACTCAATTCTTAATATCCCTTTCTCCTATACAAGCATCTTGATCCAAACCTTTAAAAACTTCAAATAACGACCTCTAGGTCGTTGGAAAATTTTTCTTTCTGCCTCACTATACGATTCTATCATGTCGACAACAATTTTGGTGATGTATCCTTCTAAAATAATGTCAACCTAGAACTCAACCACTCTAGATATGGGGTTTCTAACTCTTTTCATCCATTAAATCAACTAAGGGATCCAATATATCGATTCTTCCCCTTGAAAGCTTCTCCGCGGGGTTGCTAGCCTCAATAAACACTCATACAACAAAACAATAAATTCACAAAAGAAAATATCATGAATATTTGTATAGAGGTATCATTCCAACCACTTGGTTGAATTCAACTGATATCTTTCACTTTCTTTCCATGCAAATTCTAGTGCCTTATAATCCACCCAGTCTTGATTTTTTGGCTTCATTGGGTTCCACAACATATCCCCACTAAAATTATTTACGGTCCCAGTAATGGAACCATTTGTTGGCTTTCACCTCTAGTCGACCCAGGTTCAGATGCTCGGTCATCAACAAAGAACCAGATATTTCCCGACAGAGCAGGGCTCGACCGGCAGCACCTGCGATGTAGATGCAATCTCCTATCGATATCTTTATGGGGAACTGCCAAAACCATGTTTTTGGAGTTATGTGGGGCTTACTTCTATTATGAAAGTTTATCACATTACTTGACCAAAGCTAAGGTTTATACTTCTTATTCCTTATCTATTCATTCAAGATACCAATATATTTACCAGTGAACACATGTCATAATAACCAACATATCAACCTTATTACAAATTCACTCAATAAACAATGCAAAATACACATATAAGGGATTCTTCATAAACAAATTCAGAGTGACTCATTCATATTTACTTATTTACAACATACATGCAATAGACGTAAGCACATTAATCAATTACACACAAAGACAACATTTAACGTGGAAACCCATCTGGAAAAAACCACAAAGGAGCTCTTCATCTGGCATGAGAAATATGTTAGCACCTTTTGTCTACGCACTCAACTTACAGACTCTTATCTAGGAATTCTTTAAAATTCAGAGAGACTTATCTCTCCTCATGCTCTCAGGTTTTAGGTCTAGATACTTCCTCTCTTATTCACTCCTCTGTCGATTTGCACACAACCTAGATCGTTCCTCTAGATAAAACAACTCTTCTCTTCTCTTCTCTAACAAAACAATAAAAAAACAACATTAGTCCCACACACAACTTGGGTTATCCCTTTTATAAGCTTCTACCTGTCCTAATCAACCGACTCTTTTCTGTTAGCTGACAGGCTACCATTTCTATTCTCATACATTCAGGTACAACTGAAAATAGGCACTATCAACCCATAATACAATGATTATTTATTATCAAAAGTGTACTTTATTCTAACTAATTCCTTAACCACATTTAGATGAGTTGTCATTTTCACTGCTCTTCTCTTCTTTTGTTGTGGTTTCTTTTGTCGTTACTTCTCTTGTTACCAATATTTTTGTCATGGATGCTCTTCCATCACATCTATTCTTCCATCTTAGCTTATCTTTTCTCTCTTGCGGTAGGATTCTTTATCTTCCCTAGAATAATTCTAGCTGAATTATGCCTAACTTTTCCCAGGGCCAACAGGCCCCCAACACTCACTTGTGGGTTGTCCCAAGCCACATTATTCTGAGACCTCAGTTATTACAACCTTACTTTGAAAATTTTGAATTATTTTCACTATCCACTCAGTCTCCTCTCGTACTTACGTTTCCGTATTCTTCAAATTTTCTACAAGTTCAGAATTGATGTGTTCCAAAGTTGTAAATATGGCTTACTCTACTGCTTGTTGCACTTTTTGCTGTATAGGTTGAATAATACCCATAATTTTCTATACATCTGCTTGCATTTCTATGACCCCATTAGTCCTCTTTTGTTGTTGTGTTTGCAATGTTGCGACCAACTATTTTAGCCTCTTCATGTCGGCAGACTTAGCCATTTTCTCTACTAATGGAAGTTTATTCATCTCATTCTTCCCATCAGATACATAATTATCTCATCACTCAAACAACATTGTAAACTGAAACAATGTGACCCCACAAGAGCATCACTTCAAGCTATGTCCATGAGTAATCACCCATAAAAAGCTACTAGGCCAATCAAATCCAGTGAAATGACATGAAATTATATTGATATCCTTGAATGACCAGAAATAGGCCAATGAGATAAGAAAGAACAACGTTTGATAACACTAATGTGGAGTACCCAGGGAATTGGTAAGTAGTTATAGAATTAATGTAGGTTAAGCAGAGAAAGAAAGAAAGAGTAGAGAATTGGTACAATGTTATCCATTAAGGAAAGGACCAATATTGTAAATATCTAACTTAGAACCATCAAAAGACACCCTACATCTTACTAACCATAGAAAGGATACAATTGTAAATCAGATAACAAACTACAATATCCAAACCAACTTTTTACAAAACCATAGATCCCCCAAAATCGGTTTCACTCTAATGCACATCTATAGAATGTGTCCTAAACTATCTATTGAATATTGTTTCACATTATTGTAATGATTATCCATAGGGTATTGGCTTGGAAGAGTCTAGCAACAAAAAACTCATCAAAATTATCAACAAAACCCTTGTGGAGAATAACTGAAGTTTGGATCATAAGTGCAAGCATGTTCTTTAAGCGTATATAGTTACATGCAAAATATCTGCAACTAAGAGCCCATTTGATTCAATATGTGTCTATTCCTGTTAAACTTGAGTTGTTGCTATAAAATTTGTTACAAGGATTTACTACAAATAACTAAGCTCTAGATGTAAGTTGGATCAATCAATTGGTCGAATTGGTTGAGGATGGGAGGAGGGCCTTTCACAAGTTTACAAAGTACACCCCTAAGAAACATGCCACTAATATAGGAATTTTATTCATAATCTCAACCAATAGATCATATAAGACCAAAATTTTGTATTTCTATGTTGACCAGTGTGTCTACAACACTTTACAAAAAATAACCATGTTTAAAAATGATTAATTTAATATGCCATTATGGGCATTATTGGATAAAATATTTAAATACCCTTTTGTATTTTTAACTTTTACAAGTCAAGTGTGACATGTAATCAATTCTTATTAATATATGCAAGTTCTTAACAGTAACATGAGACAAGATATAGTTTACAATTTTAAAATATTACAACACCAATGTTCAAGGAACTATTGGCTTCTAATAAGTCAGTTAACACAAGAAATGATAAAAAAGCAACCATCCATCCACATTCACTTCTTCTAACAATGACAATATATGAGCTTTGAATAAATATAATAAGGAGAATGTATGCCACACTTATGGATATCTTGAATTGAACTAGCCATCTCCAATTATCATGTGTCAATACCAATGGTAACAACGTGATCACTTTGTATTTTGAGTATCTGATGTTCAATGCCACCAATTTCCTTACAATGGTGACGTGATTGGAATTACCACCAGGTCCTACTTTTTTAATCACATTTAATACACATAATGACTTATCAAAAACAAAAAACAAAAATGAACAAAAAAATAACAATAAGAATATAGTGCAAGAAATCTTAACCACAAGGACATAATGCAAGCAATACACTTTAGAATATAGAGAAATAATTTATCTTTTGTAAGTGTTTTGCGTCTTGATTGAGGTGGGGAGGTTGTGGCACTTTTTTATTTATTTATATCTCCTTGCATTTGATGTCCATCTTAATATACTCTTGTTATGGCCTTTTGGTTTTGGTTACTCATTGACTATTGTGGCATAGACCTAACTAGGCCTCAAATATAATTATTTTGTACAACATAAAGCTGATAAGTATTAGAGTAATGGTTAACCTAATTTGTTTTATAATTTTGTGTACTAAAAGACCATGACAATGTGCCAACATCCAGTAACATTTTGTCTTGATTGTATTTGATGCTCACTACTTGTTTAGACTATAAAGGAATCCAAAAGAAACCAGAATGTACACACTTATTGAGAATACACTTATTCGAATAATGGAAATCTGAATCTGTCTCACAATAGATGTATTTAACTCTCACAATATCGTACTAATTAAATAGTACACCAAATATACACATCCTTGTGACTCAATGAATAAAATTTCATTGATTTAAGAAATAGGAAATTTGACCTTGTGAGAGGCAATTTGTCATGTCCCCAATTAAATAATTTCCAAATAAGACTGCTTGCAAATAATGTTTCACCAACCTACTAGTTCCCTAGGTTGAGATGGAGACATAAATTTTGTAATAAGGGGATATGGAACCCAAAAAGACTTTAGGTTATCATATTCACATTTAAATGGGTCACATAAATGATAAGTGCTAATAAAATAATGTAATACCCTGGTTTTGACCCCATGGTATTAAGATTGTACATGATGTATGCATGTATTTGAATCATGGAAAGGAGCTCAAGTCCAATCCCTGCCATTGATTGATGTTTAGTGGATAGGTGATCAAGGTTGATACCTATGGTTTTGGTGATAAGTTAGCACAAAGCTTTTTGAATATAATGTAAATGCACAATTTAATAAAATACCACAGCTAGCTATGGGACTGCAACGTGAAAGTGATGGGGGAATTATTCCACAAGGGATAGGGTGGGGAGTTAGTCAAACCCCCTGAGCCAATAGGGTGAGACCAGATGTCAATGGGGAAACCCATGAACCCTCAGCTACCTTTTGTCCTCTGCCCTCAATCATTAATTTCTTCCAGAAGTTGGATGAGGCAGTTAATGCCTTGGGAAAATCAAGGCATGGCAGTATGATTATGTGCCTAAGCAAACCTACAGGTCTGCAGTCTGGGAGGACGCACTCTTGCTTCTGGAACAAGTAACCACGTGGTGCGTACCTAGTCTGTACTTTCTCCCAGATGCACAGAAGGTTTTGTTGTTCCTGAGGGGTTCGGGATGGTCATTCATTCACTCTTGTTCATTCTTATGCATTCTATCATTCACATAGGCATTGTTGTTGTTCAAGTACCTTGAGTCATGGAAGTGTTGTTCTGCAGTGTTCTGAACTGTTTGTAAGTGAACCTTGTTGTTTTCTCTGTGTTACATAGTGGTATGCAAACCTGTTATCTATTTTTCAGAGTGGAGCCCTGTGTTGCTGAGTCTCCCTGTGGTTTGTTGTGATATGTGCACCCTAGTTTGGATCTGAACTATATGCAAGACTTAGGACTGGAAAAGACATAGAATATACCTGATAAACCTAGTCTGGAACCTCACAATAAGATAATAGTGGCTGGTGATCCTTCTCTGCACATCCTGAAGAGCACTGGAAGGGAAGGTGTATCCAAAGGGACTATGGAGCAGAGAAGGGGACACTTCCTTGTGTTGGGTGTGTAGGAAACGTGGATTTTAGGCCAGATAGATATTGTGAAGGTGTCCTTAGCTCTGTGGATGAGCTCACTAGCTTAGAAGGTCTTCCTTTCCACTTCCTTAGCATCCCGTGAAACACAAAAGAGACTGGATTAGATGACAGCCTATGAAACCTAATTGTATATTGGCTTGGTTGGGCAGCCTGTGAAACCCAATTGGATCTTGGGTAGGCTAAGCATCCTGTGAAACCCAACTGGTAGTTGGCTTGGATGTGTCTTATTGTTCTTTGGGCCATGTATGTAATCCTTGGCTAGACAGCCTGTGAAACCCAATTGTGAAAGATGGCTAGGATGAGTAGCCTGTGAAACCCATCTATTGGCTTGGTTGGTCCTTAATGTGGATGTTGGCTTCACTGTGTACAATCTGTGAAACCCAAATTTATGTTGGATTGGTTGTGTAGCCTATGAAACCCATCAGTGTTTTGGGCTTGTTGCCTGGACAGTCTTATAAACCCAACTGTGAGATGGCTTGGTTTTGTAGCCTATGAAACCCATATGTTGGCTTGACTATGTGTTATGATTTCTGAATATGTGTAAGTATCTTGTTACCTAGTTCCTTGTGGAAATCATGCCCAACTCGGGGGGTGGAAGTGGTGTTGAGAGATTAATGAACACACTAGCCTATGGTTGGGTGGAAGGTTGCAGCGACATAGCTAGTTGTGGGAAAACTTAATCATCAAGATAAGTATCTCTGGTGTGCTTATTTATGCCATGTATTTGCTTATGAGTTATTATGATCATGTTGAATGCTTATTGATGGTTAAGTAGAATTTTACTTCTATTATGTCTTTCTACATTTTACTTGTGTACATGCCTTGTGTTTTTTCAATGAATTTTCCTAAGTTCATGGAGGCTATAATCCTTTTACAGAGTTAGGAGGCAGCTGACTTAGTTTTTCCACCCCTTGGAATCCACCTGAGGGAGGCAAAAGTCGGAAGCCGTAAAAGGGAAAGTTGAACAAGGAAGAAAGTGTGTGTTTCTATTTCTGAAGTCCAAGGTCAAAAAGTGGAAGTCAGAAGTGCAGAAAAGGCTAAGGTTGAAAGTTAAGTTCTGGGATTTCTGAGTTCCACGACAGAAGGTGAAAGTGCGGAAGTTGGAAGGAGGAACAATGTTTAAATACTCTATTGCACATTAAGTTTCTGATTCCCTATTTTTTAGGTCGAAAGACAAAAAGTGGAAGTACGGAAAGAATAAGGTGGAAGAGTTGTTAAAGGTTTCCGTTGCACATTAAGTTTCTGGTTCTCGATTTCAAAGCTCAAAAGGCGGAAAGTGGAAGTGTGGAAGGCAAAAGGCGGAAGAGTGGTTAAAGGTTTTCATCGCACATTAAGTTTTTGATTCCCGATTTCTGAGTTCGGAAGGCAAAAAGAAGAAGTGCAGAAGGCGAAAGGTGGAAGAGTGTTTAAATGTTTATGTCGCACATTATGTTTCTGATTTCCAATTTCCAAGGTCGAAAGGGCGGAAAGCGGAAGTACGGAATGTAGAGTGCAAAAAAGACAGGTTCAGTGTGTAAAACCTGTTTTCAGTCATAGAAGGGATTTGTCAAGGGTGGAATGACTGTTATAGTGGTTTCTAAGCCTGAGAATGAAGGTTGAATTGTGTGTTAATGTCCATGCCTTGTGTTTTGAAGGAGAACAAGGGTTCTTGAAGTAAATTTTTTAATTAATCCACATTATGGGGTATGGGGACATTACATATTGGTATTAGAGCTAATGGTTGCAACATTGGGCCTAGATGGGCCAGGTGACAGTAAGTAAATGGTTTTAATTCTGAAATTTCTATGCAACTAACAAATGATGTTGTTAACACATTTTGTAAAGTCATAGTTCATATTGAAAAAGTGGGTTTTTGGCTCAGCCATGAGAACCTACGACATGTATGATGCACGGAAACCCTATGAGCATGAGGAAGATTCTATGGGAGAAAACAACCAAGTTGGAAATGTTGATACAGAGTCTAATGGAAGAATATTTCAAGATACTCCCCCAGATATTGCATCCACAATTAGAATCCTAATTAAAGCTCAGGAAGAGAAGAATCAGTTGAATGTAGCCATGCTGTAGAGTTTGATAGACATCCAAAGGCGAATGAGATTTGGGCGTCATATAGTAAAACCACAAGGTAGTAAAAGTAGTACCAGAAGGAAAAAGAGATCTTCTAGTGGATCATCTGACTCTAAAGGATCCACTGGGGGTTCAATATTTTCATCTCACAGAGAAAAGAGGAAGAGGCACCACAGAAACAACTCACATGACGAGTTTAAAAAGGAAAGGCCTCCTACCTTTAATGGTGAGATAAATACTGGTCAAGAAGATAAAGCTTTGCTTATTGGGATGAAGAAATATTTCCAAGTCCAAGACTATTCAGGAAATATGAATGCTAGGGTATCCATATTCAACCTAAATGGAAGAGAATCCATATGGTGGGAGCACCTCAGACATGTAAATAAGATTAATGACATAAAAATTGTGTGGAAACAATTCAAGAAGTATTTCAAATAGAAGTGCCTCTCTGATAGGTACTATGATGATAAGATCAAATAATTCCATGACCTGAAATTGGGACAACAAACCATGGAAGAGTATGCAAACAAGTTCTTGGAACTTTTGAGGTATGTTAGATACATCAAAGATGATAAAGTGAAAATCCAGCGTTTTCTGAGTGGGATACCTAAACGTACAAAGACAGAATTGAGTTTTATGAACCTAGAACTCTGGGAGAAGAAATAAGGAAAGATAAGTATTGTTATGAACAAAGAAAGGGAAAAACTGATTACCATAAGGCATGGATGGATAAGAAGAATGAAAAGTTTGAGCAAAGGAAGAAATGTTTTAAACCTTCTCACTTCTGAAATCAGCAGAGGAAGCCACCACAAGCTGTTAATCATCTAGCCAGAGTGATGGGGGGGAATCCAAGATATCCACAACAGAACATAGAACCACTCCAATGTTGGAAATGTGGAGGACCCCACATGTGCAAGAATTGTCCACTTGAGAATGGATATGTGAGGAAAGCTCACAACATTTAGGAAGCAGAAACTGTGGGTTAGGTAGCAAGGATTGTCCCTAGGATTTATGCAGCACTGGAGGACCGCTAGGAAGATCATCATTCAACTGTGGTTGAAGTTGCAAGTAAGATTGTTGAGCAATCTATTTCTATTTTGACTGACCCTAGATCTACTCACAATTATATTACTCCTAGAGTAGTTGAGATTTTTGCTTTTAAGAAGTTAAAACATAGAAAATCATGGTTAGTTCAACTAGCCACTGGGACTAAGATAAAGGTTAGTGAAGTGGTAGAGAAATGTCCATTGGTTATGGATGGATTGGTCACTTGTGTAGATCTGAATGTTCTACCACTTGGTTTCTATGATATTCTCATTGGAATGGACTGGTTAGAAATGCTCAGAGTTAAGCTTAACTGCTATAATAAGACTTTTGAATGCATGGATGAAGAAGGAACCTAAAGGGTTGTAAGAGGAATTCCAAAGGTGATTTCTGTTAGGTAGATTTTAGCAATGCAATTGAAGAAGTTTTGTAGGAAAGGTTTCCAGTTGTATGCATCCCATATGTTGGAGGCAATAGAGAATGAAACTCCTAGGTTGGAGGACTTTCATGTATTGTGGGAATTTAGGGATTTTTTTCCTGATGAAATTCCAAGATTCCTCCAAAGACGGATATTGATTTTACAATTGAACTTGTGCCAGGAGTAGCACCAGTGTCCAAGACACCCTATAGGATGAGCAAACCAGAAATTCTAGAGATGGAGATGCAGCTGCAAAATTTGTTGGAGAAGAAGTATATCAGTCCAAGTGTGTCCTCCTAGGGAGCACCAGTTCTGTTTGTGAAAAACAAAGATGGTACACTCAGGTTGTGTATTGATTACAGATAGTTGAAAAAAGTCACTGTGAAGAATAAATACCCTTTGCCTAGAATTGTTGACCTCTTTGATCAAATGAGAGGGGAAAAGGTATTTTCCAAGATTGACTTGAGGTCTGGTTACCATCAGGTAAGAATCAAGGATGAAGATATTCATAAGACAATATTCAGAACAAGGTATGGACATTAATATTTGTAGTGGTACCATTTGGTCTCACAAATGCACTGGCTACATTTATGTGTCTCATGAATAGTGTTTTCAATAGGTATTTGGAAAAGTTTGTTCTTGTTTTCCTTGATGGCATTCTTATTTATTCTAAGAATGAGGAAGAACATCTGAGATTGACATTGCAATTGCTAAGGGATCATAAGTTGTATGCCAAGTTGATCAAGTGTGACTTTTATAAATATAGAACTCATTATTTGGGTCACATTATCTCAGAAGAGGGCATCTCTATGGACCCTAAGAATATTGAAGCCATTATTAATTGGCGTACTCCAAGAAATGTGACAGATGTAATATATTTTATGGGACTTGCAGGATATTACAGGAGATTCATAGAAGGATTCTCCAAGGTTGCACATTCAATCACTTCTTTGCAAAATAAGGGGATAAAGTTTGAATGGACACCAAGGTGTGAAGAATCTTCTAGAAGTTCAAGAATCTTCTCACAAGTGCACCAATCTTGAAAATTGCAGACCCAGAAAAATACTTTGTGGTGTGTACTGATGCATGTGGTCAAGGACTTGGAGGATTTCTTATGCAAGACAACCATGTGGTATGTTATGATTCAAGGAAGTTGAAGGATCGTGAAAATAACTATGCCACTCATGATTTAGAACTTGCAGCCATAGTAAATGCTCTCAAGATGTGGAGGCGTTACTTAATGGGTAGAAAATTTGAGTTAAGGACAGACCACTGTGGTCTAAAATATTTGTTTGATCAGCCTACTCTAAATGCTAGGCAAGCTAGATGGCTGGAATTTTTATGTGAGTTTAATTTTAAATCAAACACATAAAGGAAAAAGAAAATAAAGTGGTTGACGCACTCAGAAAAAAGGTGCATGAAATGCACTTGGCATCTCTTAGTAATTTCCAATCAGATTTGAGAAGGGAGATTGTTAATCACATTGCTGAAGATGAAATGTATGTGCAGATAAAGGACAAATTGCAACAATAGAGTCTTGAGAAGAGGTGTGAGGGATATAAATTGGAAGAAGATGTACTTCTTACTTATAAAAACATAATTTATATTCCAAATGTACCATATTTTAGGAGAATTTGTATGGATCAAATCCATCAAGCTCCATATTTTGGTCACCCAGAATAACAGAAGACAATTGCTACAGCCAGAAAGCAGTATTTTTTTTCCAGGAATGAAAAAGGACATGGATGAATATATTTCAAAGTGCATTAAATGTCAGCAAGTGAAGGTTGAGCATCAACACCCAACAAGTCTGTTGCATCCTTTTCCAGTTACAGAATAGAAATGGGAAGTCGTTTCCTTGGATTTTATCACAGGATTGCCAATGAATTGGAGGAAACATGATTCCATCATGGTTGTGGTGGAAAAGTTGACAAAGGAAGCACATTTTATACTGGTTAAGTCCACACATAATACTGATGATATTGCAAAAATATTCATGAAAAATATTTTCAGATTGCATGGATTTCCTAAGGAAATAATTTCTGACAGTGATCCCAAGTTCACTTCCAATTTTTGGAAGGGTTTATTTTCATATTTGGGTACAAAGTTGATCCTCAGCACTGCCTACGATCCTCAGAATAATGGTCATACAGAGAGAGTGAATCAAGTGCTAGAAGACATTCTTTGCATGTATGTGATGGACAAACCATACAAGTGGGGGGGTTATTTACACTTGGTAGAATTTGCCTATAATAATGGAAAGTAAGCATCCTTGGGGGTGAGTCTATATGAAGCTTTGTATGGAAGAAGGTGTAGGACACTAGTGACATGGGATAATCCAGTGAACAAGAATGTGCTTGGTCCAAAATCGCTCAAGGAAATGGAGGAAGAGGTTGCAAAGATCAAGAAAAATACGAAAGCATCCCAGGATAGACGGAAGAGCTATGCATACAATCATAGAGTGCATAGAGAGTTCAGTGTTGTGGATCATGTTTACCTTAGAGTAATGGAAAGGAAGAGTTCCTTAAAACTTGGAAGTTGTGCCAAGCTATCACCTAGATATTGTGGGTCATTTGAAGTGCTTGAAATATTAGGGCCAGTTGCATATAGACTTGCATTGCTTGCTAGAACTAGAGCTCATAATGTTTTTCATGTTTATATGCTTAAGAAATATGTACATGACCCTAACCATGAGATTTATTGGGATGTGATCTAGGTGGAACCCGAGGGATAGTTCCAAACCAAGCCATTGCGCATCCTTGACCAGAAGGTCACCATGCTCCAGAATCGAGCCATATGACAGGTAAAGGTGCAATGGGAGCACTACGGTCTTGAGGAGGATGCTTAGGAGCTAGAGGATGCCATGCGATTGGCACATCCATTTTTGTTCAATATTGAAAAACACTGAGGTAGTGCCATTAAAGCATTTTTGTTCAATTTTTTAAAGCATTGAGGACAATGTTGTTGTAAGGGGGAGGGGAATGTAACACCCTAATTTTGACCCCATGGTATTAATATTGTACATGATGTGTGTATTGTATTTGAATCATGGCAAGGAGATCAAGGCCAAGGCCCTTCCATTGATTGATGTTTTGTGGATAGGTGATAAAGGTTGATACCTATGGCTTTGGTGCTAAGTTAAGCACAAAGAATTTTGAATATCATGTAAATGCACAATTTAATAAAATACCACAGCTAGCTATCAGAATGCAACGTGAAAGAGACAGGGGCATGATTCCAAAAGGGATAGGTTTGGGATTTAGTCAAACCCCTTGAGCCAATAGGGTGAGACCATATGTCAATGGGGAAACCCATGAACCCTCAGCTACCTTTTGTCCTCTATCCTCAATCATTAATTTCTTCTAGAAGCTGGATGGTGTAGTTAATGCCTTGGGCAGAGCAAGGCATGGAATTCTGATTGTGTGTCTGAGCAAACCTGCAGGTATGTAGTCTAGGAGGCCCCATTCTTACTTCTGCAGTAAGTAACCACGTGGTGCATACCCAGTCCGTCCTTTCTCCCAGATGCGCAAAAGGTTTTTTTGTTCCTGAGGGGTTAGGGATGGTCATTCATTCACTCTTGTTCATTCTTATGCATTCTATCATTCACACAGGCATTGTTGTTGTTCGACTACCCTGATTCATGGAAGTGTTGTTCTGCAATGTTTTGAATTTTGTGTAATTGAACCCTATTGTTTTCTCTATGTTACAAAGTGGTATGCAAACCTATTATTTGTGTTTCAGAGTGGACCTCTGTGTTGTTGATTCTCCCTGTGGTTTGAAGTGATATTTCCACCCTGGTTTGGGTCTAAACTATATGCAAGACTTAGGAGTGGAAGAGACATAGAATCTGCTTGATAAAACTAGTGTGGAACCTCACAATAAGATAAGAGTGGCTGGTGAATCTACTCTACACATCCTGAATATCATTGGAAGGGAAGGTGTAGCCTGAGGGACTATGGAGAAGAGAATGGGACACTTCCTTGTGTTGGGCATGTAGGAAACATGGATTCCAGGCCAGAAAGATCTTGTGAAGGTGTCCTTAGCTCTGTGGATGATCTCACTAGCTTAGCAGTTCTTCCTTTCCACTACATTAGTAGCTTATGAAACCCAAAGGATATTGGATTGGCTGACATCCTGTGAAACCCAATTGTATATTGGCTTGGCTGGGAAGCTTGTGAAACCCAATTGGATCTTGGCTTGGTTGAGCAGCCTATAAAAACAAACTGGAAGTTGGCTTGGCTGTGTCTTGTTTTTCTTTGGGCCATGTATGTAATCCTTGGCTAGACATCCTATGACACCCAATTGTGAAAGATGGCTTGGATGAGTAGCCCACAAAACCCATCTGTTGGCTTGGCTGGTCCTTAATGTGGATGTTGGCTTGACTGTGTACAATCCGTGAAACCCAACTATTTGTTGGATTGGTTGTGTAGCCTGTGAAACCCAACATTGTTTTGGGATTTTTTCCAGGACAGTTTGATAAACCCAACTGTGAGATGGCTTGGTTGTGTAGCCTGTGAAACCCATCTGTTGGCTTGACTATGTGTTATGAGTTCTGGATATGTGTAAGTATGTTCTTCCCTAGTTCCTTGTGGAAATCATGCCCATCTCGAGAGTGGCAGTGGTGTTGAGAGATTAATGAACATACCGGCCTATGGTTGGGTGGTACGTTGCAGTGACATAGCTAGTTGTGGGACAACTTAATCATCAAGATAAGTATATTTGTTATGTTTTTTTATGCCATATATTTTCTTATAATTTATTATGATCATGTTGAATGCTTATTGATGGTTAAGTAGAAGTTTACTTCTGTTATGTTTTCCTACATTTTACTTTTGTACATGCCTTGTGTTTTTGCAATGTGTTTTCCTAAGTTCATGGAGGATAGAATCCTGTTACAAAGCCATGAGGCAGTTGGCTTAGTGTTTCTGCCCCTTGGAATCCACCCAAGGGAGGTGGAAGCCGCAAGCCAGAAAATGGAATTTGAACAAGACAGAAAGTGTGTTTTTTGATTTCCGAAGTCCGAGGTTGGAAAGCGGAAGTCAGAAGTGCAGAAAAGGCTAAGGTCAAAAGTTAATTTTTCTGATTTCAGAGTTCCATAGCGGAAGTCGGAAGGTGGAAGAGTGTTTAAATGTTATGTCACACATTAAGTTTATTATTCCTGATTTCCGAGGTTGGAAGGCGGAAAGCGGAAGTGCGGAAGGCGAAAGGCAGAAGAGTGGTTAAATTTTTCCATTGCACATTAAGTTTTTGATTCCCGATATCCGAGGTCGGAAGGCGGAAAGCGAAAGTGCGGAAGGTGGAAGAGTGGTTAAATATTTCCGTCGCACATTAAGTTTATGATTCTTGATTTCTGAGGTCTGGAGGCGGAAAATAGAAATGAGTAATTAAATGTTTCTATCGCGCATTATGTTTCTGATTTCTGAGGTCGAAAGGGCGAAAAGCGGAAGTGGGGAACGTGGCAAAAAGCAGAAGTGGGGAACATGGAGTACAGAAATGACAATTTCAGTGTAGAGAAGGTGTTTCTAGTCATAGAAGGGATCTATCAAGGATGGAACGACTGTTACAGTGGTTTCTAAGCCTAAGAATGAAGGTTGAAGTGTGGGTTAACTTCCATGCCCTGTGTTTCAATGGAGAACAAGGATTCTTGAAGTAAAAATTTTAATTAATCCACATTATGGGGTATGGGGATGTTACAAATCAAGTGGCATGGATTCATGGAGACACTTGGAATATTGTGGAGCCTTTGGGTGACTAGATTTCCCTCACACTTAATATTCATCCAAATTTGAAAACATGGGTAATGTAACATTATTGGATGGTGATGTGATTTAAAATATAATATAATGAGCCAAGGAATTTGAATTGGTAAATGAGAGTAACTCCCATGGAAGAGGAAGAGACTAGAAGACAACGTGTGCCACTTGGAAGGAGATTCCATTCACTCTATGACAACAAATGATGGAAGATTCTATGACAAGTATGAAAAATTCAGACCTGATTGCTGACATATGGAAAATATGACATTAAATGGATAAAAATAGACACCAATAGGTTGAATTTGGGATTTATATCCGTCCAATCGAATTGGGGAAAGAATTGGAGCATGAAGAGGAAGACAAGTGGCATATGAGCTACTAATCCACTAAGATGAGTTGGAGGAAGCCTGTGGAGGTGAATTCGATCTTAGGATACCTCATGAATGTTATAAAAATATTTCATGAGGGATGAGAATATATTTTTATCATTTTTTAATTGGCCTTTGGCATTTTGGAGAGCTTTTGCTTGTCGATTGCATGGTGAGTGTTCACTCTCCCTGCTTGTGAACCAATTTCAAGGGAGTTGGATTCCTTTCCAAGTTGGTTGATGGAGAGGAAATTAAGACCTATAAGTGGAGATTAATTAAGTATTTTTAGTTGCATTTTTAATTTCCATATAATATAATTCTCATCTATCTCCCTATTTTTCTCATTCCTTCTTCTCCATTTCCCCACACTCACATTTGATGGCACACTTGTTGGAGTGATTCTTGTGTCTTGCTGAGGATAGTTGATGCCCAAGATTTTATTTATGATGTATGACTCTGTAATATCATATCCATATTCTCTGTAAGTTTAAATATCAGAAATACATGTATGAAGGGCTCACATTCCCCATGCTCTTGAATAACTAGTTTTCATGGATTTGGCTTCAATATTGAAGTAGCTTTATATCAGATTTGTATGAGGACATTTATATGAGTTTTATGATTATGGGGAAGAAATATATGATGTATGTATATTTAATATTATGTACACATACTCTTTAAGTCTAAACATCAGAAATACATATATGAAAATTTTGCATACTCATGCCCTTGTATCACTAGTCTTCATGGATTTTGGCTTCAATCTTGAAGTAGTTTTATAACATATTTTTATGAGAGATATTATATGATTTTGAGGATTTTGTGACAGAAATATATGATGTATTACTCCATAATTTAATTTCCATATCCTCTGTGGGTCTAAATCCAATAAACTCATGTGTGAAAAGCTTGCATTCCCATGCCATTGAATCATTAGTTTCCATGACTTTGGCTTAAATCTTAGAGGAAAATTGTATCAGATATGTGGGAGTGTTTTACTTTGAGTTTTATGCTTTTGGGAAATAAATTTTTATTCCATATATTACCACCATGTTTCATATTACTCTCAGAACCATATACTCTACCTTTCCTATGTCAAATTCTAGCTAGTAATGCAATTTCTCTTAGGCAATTTCTATGAAAGTTACCCTACAAATGTTGTGGATCATAAAAAATTTGAAGAAATTAATAAACATTATTAAGGAAAGTAATTTATTTTTGATACTCATTCCCATAATCTTTTCTTAATTTTTGTAGGTTCGTACTTGATTTGGAGAGCTAGTTTGGCCATCACCCTTGGGGGGGTTTGAACACAATTTCCTAGTAAAATTGCATTGTTTCACCTTAACCCAAAACAAGTTTGAATAGGTATAAATTCTGATAAAAAGTGTCCATATACCATATTTGTATTTTATAAGACTCACCATACCAATACATTTCAAATTCGGGACCATTTGTTGAAATTTGGAACCCTCTAGAGTCATGATTACTTAAGCTCGAATTTTTCCCAATTTGTAATTTTCTCCAAAATTCCAAAAAAGGGACATTAAAATGGTATCATAACATGTTGTTGGAACCTACTGAATTTATTTATGATATATATTGCTTTAATAAAATAATTGATTCATATTTTAATTATACGACCAAGCAACTTATGTAAGGGTTTGAATTGATGGCTAACCAACTTAGGGGTAAGCTGGAAACAAGGGGTAGTAGTAGTTTCCATCATGGAGAGACACAAAAGAAAATTATTTTTGAAGACTTTTATGATTGGTTTCCTGGATTTAGACACAATAAGGAAGATTTGAACTCATTAAATAACAATAAGCAATCCACAAGTGTGGAGGAGACCAAGGAGTCACCAAGTTCTATGGGTGGTGAAGTAGAAAACGTATTATATGAAGAGGATCGAAAGTCACTCCCAAGTGACTTTGAAAAAGATGATGAAACATCTCATGAGAATGAACAAGAGTACCTTGAAACTATTGAATATCATTCCAAGGCACATTCTATTGTGGACATGGAGCAAAGGGAATCTACTCATGGATGCTTGAACTATGAAGGAGTAACTACTTATGGGTGCTCACAACTCTATGTTGGTGACATAGAGATCAGATTTGAAAATGTTGCAGCAAGAAAAATTTCTCATGAGCATAAATATGAAGGCCTTGTAGCATTTAGTGAATAACCAATGTCAACTTCCCATCACCACTTGAGCTTCAAGAAGTTGATCAAATCAAGTAGAAAGAAGAAGAGGAGGTTCGGTATCATGAACCATCCTTCATTGAAGGGTCTTTAAATATGAGTGAAATTTATATCCATGAGGCCCTTATCATACTCTATGACACTCAAGAATTGGTATCAAATTCTTGTTGGAGAGTTTCTTCATTGGAGGATCCATCCTTCTTTGAAGACATGGAGAAGATTCAAAGAGCAATGTGCAACATTGAAAGTAATTTCATGTATTTTATTTTTTATAGAAACAATTTGTTTGAGATTAATGAATGGTTACGTGAATCATACTTGAATAATAATGAGGATATTCATAATCTCAAAATTCAAAATGAGCAACTTCTTGAGAGGTTGCAAGATACTTGTTATTCCTCCTATGTTTCAGATTTTCATATGGCAGATTGCTTGGAGGATTCTCATGACATGATGGATCATGAGAAACATGAAAAATTGCAAGTTCTTAATGTGTTTGAAGATTATCTTGATGAGAGCTAATCACTTGTTGTGGTGGATGAGGAACTTGAGTTGCCTCTTGAAAATGGTTACAGTCTTTTTGAATAAGTGCAAGATTCCACCACCTTGGAACCAAACCATGAGGAAATATTTTCATTTTTAAGGGATATGAATAATCCTACCCCTACGGATCCTTCACATGAAGAAAATTTTACAGTATCTGATCATTTGGGTGAGTTGGTTCTTTCTCCTACATCCTACACTTCCAAATTTTGCAACATTCATCCTAATGAAGTATGGGTGAAAGGTTTCTTTTTTATGGTGCCACATGAAGAGTATGGAATTTATATCTCTCCTTCTACTTATGACATGATTAGAGAACCATATTCTTTACATTCATAATAGTATCCCTTGTTACATTATGATGATACACATCTACATGGATGCACCTATGGTATTCACTTGAGTCACTTGGAGACTCATGATTTTCGTTTCTCCTTTCCTAGTCCATTTGATGTTGGAGGAACTTCATCCCACACTTGGGTGAAGATATATATGAGTCAAGAACATTATTGTTGGCAACAACATTGTAACATCCCCATACCCCATCATGTGGATTGATTAAAATTTGTACTTCAAGAACCCTTTCTCTCCTTCAAAGCACAGGGCATGGACATTAACACACACTTCAACCTTCATTCTCAGGCTTAGAAACCACTGTAAAAGTCGATCCTCCATTGACAAATCCCTTATGTTACAAAAAACACCTTTTTTGCACTGAACTTGTCCTTTCCGCACTCTGTGTTCTAGACTTCCTCTTTCTAGCCTTCTGACCTCGGATATTAGAAATTGGAAACATAATGTGCAACATAAACATTTAAACACCCTTCCATAGTTCCTCTTTTCACCTTCCGATCTCAGAAATTGGGAATCATAAACTTAATGTGCGATGGAAACCTTTAACCACTCTTCTTCCTTCTGCCTTCCACACTTCCGTTTTCTGCCTTCCAAACTCGGAAATCAGGAAAACTTATATTTTGATCTTATCCTTTTTTGCACTTCCAGCTTCTTCTTTCCGACCTCAAACTTTGGAAATCAAAAAACACACTTTCTGCCTTGCTTTCAACTGCCCTTTCTGCCTTCTGCGGGAGGATCTTAGGGTGCGGAAACACAACAATTCTACCTTGTTCAACTTTCCCTTTTCTGGTTTCCACTTTTTGCCTCCCTTAGGATAATTCCAAGGGGTGGAAACACTAATTTGGATGTCTCCTGACTCTGTAATAGGATTCTAGTCTCCATGAACTCAGAAAAATGCATTGCAAAAACACAAGGCATGTACATAAGTAAAATGCAAGGAAACATAACAAAATTAAACTTCTACTTAACCATCAATAAGCATTCAACATGATCATAATAACTCATAAGAAAATAAATGACATAAACAAGAAAAACCATGGATACTTATCTTGATGATTAAGTTTTCTCACAACTAGCTATGTTGCAACAACTTTCCACCAAACGATAGGCCAGTGTGTTCATTAGTCTCTCAACACCACTGTCACCCCCGAGCTGGGCATTATTTCCACAAGGAACTAGGAAACAACAGACTTACACATAGATAGAACTCATAACACACAGTCAAGCAAAATATGGGTTTCACAGGCTACACAACCAAGCATCTCACAGTTGGGTTTATCATACTGTCTAGGCAATAAGCCCAAAACAATGCTAGGTTTCACAGGCTACATATCCAAGCCAGAAAACAGTTGGGTTTCACAGAATGCACACAATCAAGCCAATATCCATATTAAGTACCAGCCAAGCCAACATATGGGTTTCACAGGTTACTCAGCCAAGCCATCTTTCACAGTTGGGTTTCATAGGCTATCCAGCCAAGGATTACACACATGGCCCAAAGAACAACTAGACATAGCCAGGCCAACTACTATTTGGGTTTCACAGGACTAATCAAATATCCAATTGGGTTTCACAATATTCCCAGCCAAGCCAATATACAACTACGTTTCACAGGATGTCAGCCAATCCAATCTCATCTGGGTTTCACAGGATGTTAAGGCAGTGGATAGGAAGAACTGCTAAGATAGTTGGCTCATCCACAAAGCTAATGACACCTTCACAAGATCTATCTAGCCTAGCATCCACATTTCCTACACACCCAACACAATGAAGTGTCCCCTTCTCTGCTCCATAGTCCCTCAGGCTACACCTTCCCTTCTAGTGCTCTTCAACATGTGCAGAGCAAATTCACCAGCCACTCCTATCTTATTGTGAGGTTCCACACTAGCTTTATCAAGCACATTCTATGTCTCTTCCACTCCTAAGTCTTGCATACAGTTCAAATCTAAACTAGGGTGCACAACACAACAAAACACAGGGAAACACAACAACACAGGCTTCACTCACTCTGTAACATAGGAAACCACTACGAAAAACACCTTATGTGACTCATGAGAGTGAAACAAATTGTTATGAACAATGAAGCACTGCACAATGGTACTAGGGAGATCACAGAGGACTACACTCTCATAAAATCGAGTGATCTCCACTTCCCATTTACTCAGTAATACCACAAGTTTCTCAACCAGGATTGAATGATTAGTAGGAACAACACAAAATATAACATGACTCTGCAAGCATGCTCAATGAACAGAACCAATGAACCGAATGGTTGAATGAACAGAATAATAATGACAATCCCTGACCTATGGGAACAACAAAACCTTCTTGCATCTAGGATAAAGGACAGACTAGAATGCATCACATGATTTCTTGTTGCAGAAGAAAGCATGCGGCTTCCCCAGACTGCAGAATTGCAGGCTTGCTAATTCAAGCAATCATACTACTATGCCTTGCTCCGCCAAGGAATTAATGACCTCATCCAACTTCTGGAAGAAATTAATGATTGAGGACAGAGGACAAAAATGTAGTTGAGGGTTCAAGGGTTCTCCCATTAACATCTGGCCTCACCCTAGGTCTCAGGGGTTCGACTAACTCCCCACCCTATCCCTTGTGGAATCATTTCCCCTGTCTCTTTCACATTGCAGTCCCATAGATAGATGTGGTATTTTATTAAATTGTGCATTTACATGATATTCAAAATTCTTTGTTCTTAACTTAGCACCAAAACCATAGGTATGAACCTTGATCACCTATCCACAAAACATCAATCAATGGTGGGGCCTTACCCTTGAGCTCCTTCCCATGATTCAATTACAATATATACATCATATACAATCTTAATACCATGGGGTCAAAACCGTGGTGTTACATTCCCCTCCCCCTTACAACAACACTATCCTTAGTGCTTTACAGAATTGAACAAAAATGATACACTGGCACCACCTCAGTGCTCTAAAAAATTGAACAAAATGGATGTGCTAATCACATGGAATCCTCTAGCTACCAAGTATCCTCCTTAGGACCGTAGTGCTCCCATTGCATTTTTACATGTCCTATGGCTCGATTCTATAGCATGGTGACCTTCCTAACAAGGATGCGTAATGGCTTGGTTTGGAACTCTCCCTCAAGTTCCACCTGGATCACATCCCAATCAATCACATGGTTAGGTTCATGTACATATTTCTTAAGCAAAGAGACATGAAAAACATTATGAGCTCTAGTACTAGCAGGTAATGCAATTCTATATGCAACTGGCCCTATTCTTTCAAGCACTTCAAATGGCCCACAATATCTAGGTGATAGATTGGCACAACTTCCAATATTTAAGGAACTCTTCCTTTCCCTCACTCTAAGATAAACATGATCCCCAAGATTGAACTCTCTATGCACTCTATGCTTTTTTTCATAGATTCTCTGTCTATCTTGGGCTACCTTTAGGTTCTGCCTGATCTTTGAAACCTCCTGCTCCATTTCCCTGAGCAATTCTGGGCCAAGCACAATCATGTTCATTGGATTATCCCATGTCGCTGGTGTACTACACCTTCTTCCATACAAATATTCATATGGACTCATCCCCAAGGATGCTTGCTGTCCATTATTATAGGAAAATTCTACCAACTGTGAATAATCCTCCCACTTGGATGGTTTGTCCATCACATACATGCGAAGCATGTCTTCAAGCACATGATTCACTCTCTTTGTCTGACCATCATTTTGAGGATGGTAGGTATTGTTGAAGTTAATCTTTGTACCCAAGTTTGTAAACAAACCCTTCCAAAAATTGGAAGTGAACTTGGGATCCCTGTCAGAAACTATTTCCTTAGGCAATCCATGCGATCTAAAAATATCCTTCATGAATATTTTTGCAATATCATCAATCTTATGTGTGGACTTAACTAGTATAAAATGTGTTTCCTTTTTCAACTTGTCCACCACAACCCTGATGGAATCATGTTGTCTCCAAGTCATTGGAAATCCTGTAATGAAATCCATGGAAACAACTTCCCATTTCCATTCTGGAACTAGAAAATGCTGCAACAAACCTGCTGGGTGTTGATGCTCAACCTTCACCTACTAACATTTCATGCACTTTGAAATATATACAGCCATGTCCTTTTTCATTCCTGGCCAGAAATACTACTTTCTGGCTGTAGAAATTGTCTTCTGATATCCTGGGTGACTAGAATATGGAGATTGATGGATCTAATCCATAACAATTCTCCTGAAGTCTGCTACATTTGGAATATAAATTTTGTTTTTATAAGTAATAAGTCCATCCTCTTCCAATTTATGTCCCTCATACCTCTTCTCAAGACTTTGTTGCTGCAATTTTTCATTTATATGCACATACATTTCATCTTCAACAGTATGATTAACAATCCATTGTCTCAAATCTGAATGGAAAATACTAAGAGATGCCACATGCATTTCATGCACCTTCCTGTCTAGTGCATCAGCCACTTTATTTTATTTTCATTTTATGTGTTTGATTTCAAAATCAAACTCACATAAAAACTCCAGCCATCTAGCTTGCCTAGCATTTAGATTAGGCTGATCAGACAAATATTTTAGACCACAATGGTCTATCCTTAACTCAAATTTTCTTCCCATTAAGTAATTCCTCCACATCTTGAGAGCATGTACTATGGCTGCAAGTTCTAAATCATGAGTGGCATAGTTCTTCTCATGATCCTTCAACTTTCTTGACTCATAGCATACCACGTGGATGTCATTCATAAGAACTCCTCCAAGTCCTTGACCACATGCATCAGTACACACCACAAAGTCTTTTTCTGGGTCTACAATATTTAGAATGGTTGCACTTGTGAGAAGATTCTTCAACTGCTGGAAGCTTTCCTCACACCTTGGTTTCCATTCAAACTTAATCCCCTTCTTTTGCAAAGAAGTGATTGAATGTGTAACCTTGGAGAATCCTTTAATGAATCTCCTGTAATATCCTACAAGTCCCATAAAAGATCTTTCATCTGTCACATTTCTTGGAGTAGGCCAATTCATAATGGCTTCAATATTTTCAAGGTCCACGGATATTCCTTCCTGTGAGATAATGTGACCCAAATAATGAATTATATCTTTATAGAAGTCACACTTGCTCAAATTGGCATACATCTTATGCTCCCTGAGCAATTGTAATGTCAATCTCAGATGTTCTTCATGTTCTTCTTCATTCTTAGAATAAATAAGAATGTCATAAAAAAAAACAAGAACAAACTTGTCCAGATACCTACTAAAAACATTATTCATGAGACACATAAATGTAGCTAGTGCATTTGTGAGACTAAATGATACCACTACAAATTCATAATGTCCATACCTTGTTATAAAGGTTGTCTTATGGATATCTTCATCCTTGATTCTTACCTGACGGTAACTAGACCTCAAGTCAATCTTGGAAAATACATTTTCTCCTCTCATTTGATCAAAGAGGTCATCAATTCAAGGTAAAGGATATTTATTCTTCATGGTGAATTTATTCAGCTGTCTGTAATCAATACACAACTTGTGCGTACCATCCTTATTTTTCACAAACAGAACTGGTTCTCCCTAAGGAGACACACTTGGATTGATATACTTCTTCTCCAACAACCCTTGTAGCTGCATATTTAGCTCTAGCATTTCTGGTGTGCTCATCCTGTAGGGTTTCTTGCACACTGGTACTTCTCCTGGCACAAGTTCAATTGTAAAATCAATGTCCCTCTTTGGAGGAAGCCCTGTAATTTCATCAAGAAAAACATCCCTGAATTCCTACAATACATGAAAGTCCTCCAACCTAGGAGTTTCATTCTCTGCTACCTCCAACACATGGGCTGCATACAACTGGAAACCTTTCCTACAGAACTTCTTCAACTGCATTGTTGAAATCTTCCTAACAGAAATCACCTTTGGAATTCCTCTTACAACCCTTAAGTTTCCTTCTTCATCCATGCATTCAAAAGTATTATTATAATAGTCAAGATTAACTATGCATGCTTCAAACCAATCATTTCCAATGAGAACATCATAGGAACCAATTCGCAGAACATTCAAATATACACAAGTGACCAATCCATCCATAACCAATGGAAATTTTTCTACCACTTCACTAACCTTTCTCTTAGTCCCAGTGGCTAGTTGAACTAACCATGATTTTCTATGCTTTAACTTCTTTAAAACACAAATCTCAACTAATATAGGAGTAATATAGCTATGAGTAGATCCAGGTTCAATCAAAACAGAAATAGATTGCTCAGCAATCTTACCTGCAACTTCAACCATAGTTGACTGATGATCTACTTGCCGATCCTCCAGTGCTGCATAAATCCTAGGGGCAGTCCTTGATATCTGACCCACAGTTTCTTCTTCTTGAAAGTTGTGAGCTTGCCTCACATACCCATTATCAAGTGGAAAATTCTTTCGCATGTGGGGTCCTCCACATTTCCAACATTGGAGTGGTTCTCTGTTCTGTTGTGGATCTCTTGGATTTTCCCCCATCACTCTAGTTGGCTGGTTCACAGCTTGTGATGGCTACCTCTGCTGATTTTTGAAGTGGGAAGGTTTGAAACCTTTCTTCCTCTAATCAAGATTTTCATTCTTCTTATCCTTCCATGCCTTATGGTAATCAAGTTTTCCCTTGCTTTGCTCATAACAATAATTATTTTTCGTTATTGCTTATTCCAGAGTTCTAAATTCATAAAACTCAATTCTATCTCTGTATGCTTGAGGTAGCCCACTAAGAAAACGCTAGATTTTCACTTTATCATTTTTTATGTATCTGATATACCTCAAAATTTCCAAGAACTTGTTTGCATACTCTTCCATGGTCTAATGTCCCAATTTTAGCTCATGGAATTCTTTGATCTTATCATCATAGTACCTGTCAAAGAGGTACTTATTCTTGAAATACATATTGAATTGTTTCCACACAATTTTTATGTCTTTGATCTTCTTTACCTACTTGAGGTGCTCCCAACATATGGATGCTCTACCATTCAAATTGAAGATAGATACCCTAGCCTTCATATTTCCTAAATAGTCTTGGACTTGGAAATATTTCTTCATCCCAAGAAGACAAGATTCAGCTTCTTGTCCCATCTTTATCTCACAATTAAAGGTAGGAGGCCTTTCCTTTTTGAACTCATCACATGAGTTGTTTCTGTAGTGCCTCTTTCTTTTATCTCTGTGAGATGAAGAGCTCGAACCTCCAATGGATCCTTTAGAATCAGATGACCCACTAGAATATCTCTTTCTCCTTCTGGCACTGCTATCACTACCTTCTAGTTTTTCTATACGACGCCCAGAGCTCATCCGCCTTTGGATGTATGTCAAACTCTAAAGCATGGCTGCATTCAGTTGATTCTCATCTTCTTGATCTTTAACCAAACTTTCATTATCTTCCCTGTAACTTCGCATATCCACCCTTAGGCTTCTCATGGTGGCTGCAAAATATGGGGGAGTATCTTGAAATATTCTCCCATTAGACACTGTATCAGCATTTCCAACTCAAATGTTTTCTCCCATAGCATATTCCTCGTAGGTTCTCATGGCTGAGCCAAAAACCCACTTTTTCAATCTGCACTATGACTCTGCAAAATGTGTTACAACATCATTTGTTAGTTTCATAGCAATTTTAGAATTAAAAATCATTTACTTACTATGACCTGGCCCATCAAGGCCCAATGTTGCAACCATTAGCTCAGATACCACAATGTAACGTCCCCATACCCAATATGCGGATTAATTAAAAATTTTACTTCAAGAACCCTTGTTCTCCTTCGAAACAAATGGAATGGATGTTAACACACACTTCAACCTTAATTCTTAGGATTAGAAACCACTATAACAGTTGTTCATCCCTTGACAGATCCCTTCTGCAAATGAAAACACCTTTTTCCGCACTGAACGTGTTCTTTTTGCACTTCTTCTTTCTGCCCTTTCGACCTTGGAAATCGGAAATAGAAAACATAATGTGTGATAGAAACATCTAAACACTCTTCTACCTTCCGCCTTTTGCACTTCCTCTTTCCGCCTTTTGACCTTGAAAATCGGGAATAGAAAACTTAATGAGCAACAAAAACCTTTAACCACTCTTCCTCCTTCTGCCTTTCGCACTTTCGCTTTCTACCTTCCGACCTTGGAAATCGGGAAAACTTAAATTTCGACCTTATCCTTTTCTGCACTTTCGAATTCTACTTTCTGACCTCGAACTTTGGAAATCATAAAACACACTTTCTTCCTTTTTTTCAACTACCCTTTCCAGCTTTTGCCTTCCACCTTCCGTAGGCGGATCCCAGGGTGCGGAAAAAAAATAATTCTGCCCTGTTCAACTTTCCCTTTTTCGGTTTCCTCCTTCTACCTCCCTTAGGTGAATTCCAAGGACAAGAAACACTAATTCAACTGCCTCCTGACTTTGTAATAGGCTTCTAGCCTCCATAAACTTAGGCAAATGCATCGCAAAAACACAAGGCATGTATAGAAGTAAAATGTAGGGAAACATAACAGAAGTAAAATTCTACTTAACCATCAATAAGCATTTAACATGATCATAATAACTCATAAGCAAATAGATGGCATAAACAAGCATAAGAGATATACTTATCTTAATGATTAATCTGTCTCGCAACTATTTATGTTGTTGCAACGTTCCACCCAACCATAGTCTAGTGTGTTCATTAATCTCTCAATGCCATTGCGACCCCCGAATTGGGCATGATTTTCACAAGGAACTAGGGAACAACAGACTTACACATAGCCATAACTCATAAAACATAGTCAAGCCAACAGATTTCTTTCACATGATACACAACCAAGCCATCTCACACTTGGGTTTATCAGATTGTCTAGGAAACAAGCCCAAAACACTGCTGGGTTTCACAGGCTACATAACCAATCCAACAAACAGTTGGGTTTCACAGACTATACACAGTCAAGCCAACATCTGCATTAAGGACCAGCCAAGGAAACATATGGGTTTCACAGGCTACTCAGCCAAGCCATATTTCACAGTTGGGTTTCACAGGCTATCCATCCAAGGATTACACACATGGCCCAAAGAACAACAAGACATAGCCAATCCAACTACTAGTTTGGTTTCACTGGATGCTCAGCCAAGCAAATATCCAATTGGGTTTCACAGGTTTCCTATCCAAGCCAATATACAATTGGGTTTCACAAGCTGTGATCCAAGCCAATATCCTTTTAGTTTCACATTTTGTTAAGAAAATGAACAGGAAGAACTGCTAAGCTAGTGAGCTCATCCACAAAGCTAAGGACACCTTCACAATATCTATCAGGCCTAGTATCCACATTGCCTACACACCCAACACAAGGAATTTTCCCCTTCTCTGCTCCAAAGTCCCTCGGGATACACCTTCCCTTTCAATGCTCTTTAGGATGTGCAGAGCAGATTCACCAGCCACTCTTATCTTATTGTGAGGTTCCACACTAGGTTTTTCAAGCACATTCTGTGTCTCTTCCACTCCTAAGTCTTGCATAAATTTCAAATCAAAACCAGGGTGCACAACATCAAACCACAAGGAAACACAACAACACAGGCTTCACTCACTCTGTAACATAGGAAACCACTATGAAAACACCTTCCATGACTTAGGAGACTGAACCAAACCATTCTAAACAATGGACCACTACACAACAACATTAGGGAGACCACAGAGGACTGCACTCTCATAAAATTGAGTGATATCCACTTCCCATTTACTCAGAAATACCATGAGTTTCTCAACCAAGACTGAATGACCAGAAGGAACAACATGGAACAAAACATGACTCTGCAAGTAGGCTCAATGAACCGCGCCAATGAACCGAATGGTTGAATGAATAGAAGAATAATGAAAATCCCTGACCCATAGGAACAATAAAACCTTCTTGTGTATGGGAGAAAGGACAGACTGGAATGCATCACATGTTTTCTTGTTGCAGAAGAAAAAATGTGGCTTCCCCAGACTAGAGACTTCTAGGCTTGCTCAGTCAAGAAATCAAACTGCCATGCCTTGCTCTACCCAAAGCATTAACTGCCTCATCCAACTTCTGGAAGAAATTAATGATTGATGACAGAGGACAAAAAGGTAGCTGAGGGTTCAAGGGTTCTCCCATTGACATCTGGCCTCACCCTAGAGATCAGGGGTTTGACTAACTCCCCACCATATCCCTTGTGGAACTATGCCCCAATCTCTTTCACGTTGCAGTCCCATAGCTAGCTATGGTATTTTACTAAATTGTGCATTTACATGATATTCAAAATGCTATGTTCTTAACTTAGCACCAAAACCATAGGTATCAACCTTGATCACCTATCCACAAAACATCAATCGCTGACAGTACTTGGCCTTGAGCTCCTTGCCATGATTCAAATACAATACATACATCATGTACAATCTTAATACCATGGGGTCAAAACCGGGGTGTTACAAACATCCTTTGTTATTTCATGCTGATATACATATTCATGGGTGTATTTATGAGACTTCTAGCAGCCACTTGAAGTCTTCATGTTTTCTTTTCCCCTTATTTGGTTCATATTTTTGTGGAGGCTCTTCATCCACTTCTTGGATGAAAGAACACATGGCTGATTATCTTGATGCACATTGTATTCCTTTGGAGCGGCATTATGGGACATGGGTTCCTCACCTATGTCATTTAGGAATATCTTATATAATACTTGATGCGTGTGTGTATTGGCTACATGATGATCTACTTACTTGGATATACAAGCACTTTCATGATTCTTTTATTAGGTACCTTATTGATGTACATTTGTATGATTTTGTTATGTTATTTCATGATCTATATTTTGTACTCATGATGTTTGGAAGGGTACAATACAAGCAATGGGATCCTGGTATTGCTCGGTTTCATCTCACTTGGAGTAACAATTTGATTGTTAGTTTGAGAAATCAAACCAACCTTCAGTTGTTTGAGTTCATCTTTACAGAGGAGTGCTCCATTTTCCTGTGTGGGAGACATTTTGAGAGATGAATTCAATTTTCACATGCTTTATGTTCATGTCATTTCATCATAGACATTTCACACCATGCATGTATCAGGATCATATGGGACCCTGGATCATTTTTGGTCTCATTGGTTTCAATTGTGGGGGTAGCAAGCAACATTGGAGATTTAGTCACCGCTTGAGAAGATGATTGTAATCAGAGTAGTGCAGTATAAATCATGGTGCTTATTCTCTGAAATTTTATTGGAATATTAAGAAACTCATAGTTTGGTAACTCAGTACCAAATTCAAAGAATTATACAAAAGCAAAAAGGGGTGAAAGTTCAGAAAAGGTTTCCAAAATATGGAGGTAAAGATTATTTGTGCAAATTTGGTTTTTATGGATTTTATTAATCCTTTTGTTGTTAGTGGTGATTTTACCGTATATATCAATATGCACAATCCACATCTCTTTACTTTTGGGAACACAAAATTGCAGTACATTAGTGCCACTACTCAAATTGCATCTAAAGAAAATTAATGAGCAGAACCATAAGAGAGCACTTGGTGCAAAGGAAGGAGTACCAAATGAGGATTCCACTTGGGAATATGAAAAAAAATTGTAGCATCCAAACATTGAATTGATTTAGGACAATAAATATTGACTTGGGAGGATTGTCATGTCCCCAATTAAATAATTTCCAAATAAAACTACTTTCAAATAATGTTTCACCAACCTACTAGTTCCCTAGGTTGAGATGGAGAAATAAATTTTGTAATAAGGGGATATGGGATCCAAAAGAAATTTATTATATCATATTCACATTTAAATGAGTCACATAAATGATAAATTCTAGGAAAATAAGGTGGCATGGATTCACGGAGACACTTGGAAGCTTGTGGAGCCTTTGGGTGACTAGATTTCCCGCACACTTGGCATGATCTTCATCCAAATTTGAAAACGTGGGTAATGTAACATTATTATATGGTGATGTGGTGTAAAATATAATATAATGAGCCAATTAATTCTAATTTCTAAATTATATTAACTCCCATGGAAGAGGAAGAGACTAGAAGACAATGTGTGCCACTTGGAAGGAGATTCCATGCACTCTATGACAACAAATGATGGCAGATTCTATGACAAGTATGAAAAATTCAGACCTGATTCCTGAAATATGAAAAATATGAAATTGCATGACTGAAAATATCTACCAAGAGGTATAATTTGTGATGTAAAGGCATCCATTCGAATTGGGGAAATAATTGGAG
Organism: Pseudotsuga menziesii; assembly: GCA_001517045.1. NCBI lineage: Eukaryota > Viridiplantae > Streptophyta > Pinopsida > Pinales > Pinaceae > Pseudotsuga > Pseudotsuga menziesii. The sequence continues at coordinate 613,930 of LPNX010124102.1, forward strand.
CATGAAGAGGAAGACAAGTGTCATATGAGTTACTAATCCACTAAGATGAGTTGGAGGAATCCCATGGAGGGGAATTAGACCTTAGGATGCCTAATTAAGGTTATAAAAATATGTCATGAGTAATTATAATATATTTTGATCATTTTTTAATTGGCCTTTGGCATTTGGGAGAGCTTTTTCTTGTCCATTGCACGGTGAGTGTTCACTCTGCCTACTTGTGAACCAATTTTGAGGGAGTTGGATTCCTTTTCAAGTTGGTTGATGGAGAGACCATTAAGAAATATAATTGGAGCTTGATGAAGGATTTTTATTTTTTGTTTAAAGGTCCATATAGTCAAATTATCATCTATCTCCATATTATCTTATTCCTTCTTCTCCATTTCCCCACACTCACATTTGATGGCACACTTGTTGGAGTTATTCTTGTGCCTTGTTGAGGATAGTTGATTCCTTATGATGTATGGATATGTAATATCATATCCATATTCTATGTAATTCTAAATATCATAAATACATGTATGAAAGGCTCGCATTCCCCATACTCTTGAATAACTAGTTTTCATGGATTTGGATTCAATATTGAAGTAGCTTTATATCATATTTGTATGAGGAATTTATATGAGTTTTATGATTATGGGGAAGAAATATCTGATGTATGTCTCTGTGATATTATTTCCACATACTCTTTAATTCAAAACATCAGAAATACATGTATGAAAATATTGCATACTCATGCCCTTGTATCACTAGTCTTCATGGATTTTGGCTTCAATCTTGAAGTAGTTTTATACCAGATTTGTATGAGATATATTATATTATTTTAAGGATTTTGTGACAGCCATATATGATTTATTACTCATAATTTAATTTCTATGTCCTCTGTTGGTCAAAATCCAAGAAACTCATGTGTGAAAAGATTGCATTCCCATGCCATTGACTCACTAGTTTCCATGACTTTGGCTTCAATCTTGGAGGATTATTGTATCATATTTGTGGGAGTGTTTTCCTTTAATTTTTATGCTATTGAAGAATAAATTTTTATTCCATATCTTAACACCATGTTTCATATTACTCTCAGAACCATATATTCTACCTTTCCTATGTCAAAGTCTTGCAATTTCCCTTAGGCAATTTCTATGAAAGTTACCCTACAAATTTGTACATCATAAACCATTTGAAGAAATTAATAAAAATGATTAAGGACCGTCATTGATGTATTATACTCATTCCCATAATCTGTTCTTAAATTTTGGAGGGTCATACTTGATTTGGAGTTCTAGTTTGGCTATCACCCTTGGGGGGATTTGAACACAATTTCCTAGTAAAATTGCATTGTTTCACCTTAACCCAAAAATTTTTTGTATAGGTATAAATTCTGATACAAATTGTCCATATACCATATTGGGATGTTATAAGACTCACCATACCCTTATATTTCAAATTCGGTACCATTTGGTGAAAGTTGGAACCCTATAGAGTCATGACTAGTTAAGCTCGAATTTTGCCCAATTTGTAATTTTCTCCAAAATTCCAAAAAATGGACATCACATAATTGAAGTAGAGATACAAAGATGAAACCTTACTCTTTCACTTCCATCTAAGATACTATTTTTGAGAAGAATAAATTAAAAGGCTCACTTGCAATAATGTTGCAATGGTACCAAAAGAGTGCAAAATCATTGGAGAAAGATATTGAAAGAATTCGTGTTTATTGGATAAGACCCCTTTTTCCATTTGTTAGCTGGAATATTTCACCTTCTGTGGGCAGTAAGGTGTTCCACTGGTCTGAATGGGTCAGATCCAGAACAAATGAAGGACAGAGGTTGAAGACCATCCCTGGACGCCGTAGATACCTGGAATGTGATGCTTCGATAGTAACCCTGTGTACCTACAATCAGCTTAAACACGCAAACACATCAAAGATACCAGAATATAATCTACTGATCCATGTTAGTGACTAAGGAATCTAACAACATACATGTGAAATCAAACAACAACAATAATGTGGGACGAAAATCAACTTGCATTAATATAAAAATGGAGAAGTTTACAACCAAGCCTTAGTGTTGACATGCATATCCATGAAACCAAGCACTCTCATCCCCATAAGCTCTGACTCTATCTCTCTATGCTGTCCAATGACTTGGGCCAAGTAATCAATCCAACAGCATAACAATACCTTAAGAGTTCTCCCCCTCAACCATGGATATGAGCTTGTATTTATAAGGTTCAATGGATAGGGATGGTTGAGAGATTAGTGGATGAGGTGGCCTCTAAGATCCTAGGATGAGGGATCTTGAGCTCAACTGACCCAAAATGATAGGGATAAGGGAAGACATGAGGCTCATCATCTAGAAGCCTCGAGAAACTTCTCTTTTTCCCTTTTTACCCAGGGTACTGCGTTTCTCCTTTAATGAAAGAGCGGTTCTGGTAAGAAACGCTTATGGACTAAGGGCCATAAGTAGTGGCACCACTTGTGGACAACAAGGGATAGGCGGTGCGAACAAGGTACCACTTCTAGACAACAGGGAAAGCGCGGTGCTGGGAATTTTCATGAAAGATTGACAATTAGCATGGGTTTTTGCTCCAAGTGTTGGAATTAAGGGAAAATAGGTATGTCAAAGGTCTTATCACATGATGGTGACAGGATTTTGCTATAACAGGATGCCCCCCAAAGCATGAGTCATACAGGGATACAATAAACAAGAGCTTTGAGAGAAAATGTCATTGCTATGAGGTGAAAATGTCGACTCGATCGGAGAATGTTGTCAAGTAGGCATCTGTAGTACATCAGTATGTTGACTCATAGACACAAGTAACCAAACTCATGGCTGCAGACCAATACAAGGAAAATCCATGGGAGGAATAAATAAGCATGGCTACTAGAATAAAGTGTAGATCCATGTGATAGAGGACTCAAACTTGGACATAGCTACTAGACATACAATGTAGATCTATGTCATATAGACACAAATTTGAGCATAGCTACGACCATATAAATGTGGATCCATGCTAGACATATAAAACTCCATCGCAACCTAGGGAAAAGCAATGAGCGCTTTAAACAAATACCTAGGGTCTTCGTCTCGTCTTCCACAAAGTACGATTCTATCCATGTGATTACAATGATCTGAAGTCGAACATGGTAGAAACCACTTGATTATTGGCCAATGATGTGAACCATTAACAAGAGGGAGGGAGATCACCATTAATGTCAATTATTCCCAAGGTACTCTAGTGCAATCTATTGAGTGTGAATAGATTTCCTAACGTCGAACACGGAGTTGATTCAGTCGATCAAAGGTTAATGATGTGAACCTATGTCGAGAGAGAGAGAATCTGTCATTAAGACATATAGATCTCAAGGTACTAAATATTGTTTCTAAGACTATTTCCCAGATGATGAGTTGATGTCGACAGGAAAAGTCTCATCGAAGGAGGGCCATGATGAGTCCCACATCGACGACGCGAAACTCGGAACATAGTTCTGGAATGATGTGAATGTAGTAACCATATGACTGACTCAAAGATACTGACACAAAGACTGTGTAGACTGCAGAGGTAAAACTTCTTCAAATCCCCTTTGAACATCGGGTGACATGACAAAAATACTTGGCAGCATGACCGAATAGGACAAACACACAATGCGACAGTGGACAATGCATTCTTTTGAAAGACTCAAAGGAGTGACATGACTCATGAAAGTGTATTGTGGTGGGAATCAGCTGAATACCCAATTGACTGACATGATGTGTAGACAAGTGCCATGTTCAAAGGTAACAACAAACAACTACCATTATTTAAAAAATGATTCCCTTCCCATTTCCCCCATCATGATCGATGAGTGCCTTTTTTCGGTTTTATGAGTTCAAAGAGGGTAACAAACACTCGATATATCTTGTCAGAAGGCAAGTCCAGACTCATATGTTTTACAAACCTGAGAGAGGAGGGGTTCATTCCCAAAACGGGTCTCTCAATTTTTAATTTAACGAGTCCACTGAAAGAAAACTCGGTATCGTTCATGTTTAGAGAGTCTGAACGAATACGGAAGAAGACTCCAAAGGGGTCCTTTTTCGTATGATTTAGTCTCTAAGGCTCAAAAAAGTGTAAAATCATACCTTAGAGAACTCTTCTAGTCATGATTGGCTGGAGTGTTCATTTTTCGTAAATAGTCCTATCCGAACTGAAAAAGAGATAACCTACCATCGGACGGACGACTCTTCAAATACTTTAATGAGCGTGAAGAAGACAAGATCGCTCGATGATATTTTCGTATTTAGGGATCCTAAAAAGAGTTTAAAGAGAACTCCATGAGGTTTATTTACACAATGTCACATTTTATGAGCCTGGAAAGAATCAGAAACGGACTCAACGATCTTTTCATGTTTAAGGAGCCTGAAAAAGAGGTGAAAAGAAGACTCCATGACGCTTCTTTACACAGTGTCAATTTTTTATGAGCCTGGAAAGAAACTGAAATGGACTCCGACCTTTGATACTAGGTTTAAAGAGCGTGATCAAAGAGTCGTAATGAATGCTCATCGACCTTTTCCGTTTTATGAAAGTGTGAAAAATCCATAAAAAAAACTTCCAAAGCTTCTTACTATGGTTCTCTTATCCTGCAATCAACTCAGAAACAAGTGTTAAATGCATTTATAACTAGCATTAAGGGATTATGACAGATAAACTTTGACTAAAATATGATTTTATATCAAAACTATAGTATGTCAGACCCAAAAATGCCTATATAATTCATGTAAATAGTAAAAAATCAAATCATTTCACTATTTACCCATAACGGAGAGCACTTGGAGCATTTTCTTAGCTAGATCTTCTACAGCTGATATCGGGAGTTTCCACCATCTATTTTGAGCATCGTCAGTTGCAAGTAACAGCTAACAACCTGTTCTTTCATTTCATATTGTTTATTTTGAGTTTTGGTGGGGTTTTGGGCTCATATGGCAAGCCCTAAAACCTTAAAAGCGGGCACCGCGGCTACCCCTTGCGGGATACATGGTACCACCCGAGAACCATGCCTATAACATAGTTGACAGGCAGTGCCACCGCCTATCTCCAACGGTGCACAGGCGGTGCCGGCCGTGGATACTTTAAACTCATAACATGAGCAATAATAAGTCATTCTTTTGATTTTTAATGATTAGGAATGATTCTAATGCATACTATGATTGTTTTTTACAGGTCTTGGTTGCTCAAAACATGGTGATATGGAAAGAAAGAACACATGACAATGATGATGCCTTTGCAGAGAGAAATGCGGGTTGTATTGCCACATTATGGGACTGTGGGCTCCTGAAATTCTTTTCGACCCCAAGCATGGTTTCACATGAGCAGTTACTGGAACACATACTGCGGATGTGGAATCTAGAGCAGCAGTATTTTGAGGTGGGGGGCCATATTCTTACAGTGGAAGTAGAGGACATCTACTTCTTGACTGGTCTCTCGAGACGGGGTGCCCCCATCTCACTGACAGGTTCCTGTGGAGGGGATATTACCACTCGAGAGCTTATCGATCGTCACTATGCTCCAGGGGTGAGCACATCAAAGAAGAAGATCCCCATCAGAGTAGTGACAGATGGGCCCCTACAAACTGTCCTATTTACTATGCAGAGGGTGGCCGGGAGTCAGGGTGTGCACCAGGCTTCTAGGGCACACATGTTGTACGCCATAGAGGCCATGGCACCCACGATGTTCAACTGGGTGGAAGCCATGCTTCCAATATTCAAAGATCAACTAACTAAGTGTCGGCATGGAGAGCTAAAGCAGTTTAGATTTGGCTCCATTTTAGCGTGCTTCTTCTTCGAGCAGGTTCCATAGATGAGACCTCAGGTGGTCTTCTGGAGTCTGATATCACGGGAACCTCATATGCTGAGGTGGGTCTAGGTCATGTCTCGTACAGGAGAAAGTAGGGGAAGGGTGAAGTTCAGTGATCCGTTCTTCAGATGGCTCTGAGATCAGATCCTCATGGTTGAGGATTATGCTTACATAGGTACGGACTTCACCAGAGATCCTGACCTACCACTCCCACCTGGCAAATAGTGGGGCGTCATCAGTAAGAAGCAAGAAACCCTAAAATGGATGAAATGTTTTTTATGTTTTTTGATGTTTTATATTTTTTATGTTAAGTGATGAGACCTGTATATTCTCATGCAGATGTTGGAGTAGCCCGACCTGGAGGAGCATCTCCATTAGATAGGCGAGCTAGAGCCTGCTTTGTACAACAAGGTGATGATATCACCGGGGAGCTAGACGAAAACTTGGAGAGGTTGACCTTGGATATCCCAGATGCTGAAATTGATGACCTCTCGATGAGATATCAAAGATCCATAGTGGGAGTACCGATTTGATTCAGTAGGATGCTACGTAGGGTAGCTCGAGCAGTGATGTGCTATCACAAGCACCACTAGTGTATGTGATATGTACTGAAAGCTGACAACTTCAGGATTTTGTATGATGATTTTGCCTAAAATCCTACGTGCTTCAAATGAGGTCTTGGGACCTATTTTTGTAAACTTTTTTGTATATATATATATATATATATACAAACTTTTACACGGTGTTTATATGTTTCAAATGGAAAATGCATTTTCTATGAGTTTTATATGTCTTTGAATGTTTATTTACAATGTACCATGTTTGATTTTGACGTCATGAATGGGAAATATGCCAATATAGGATGTAATTAGCTAATGAGTCAGCAACTACATTATGTTCCCTAGAGATATGCCTATAAGTAATGGTTTCAAATGATCTTTCTAGCAAAAGTACTCTCTGGAAGAGGCGGAGGAGCACTGGGTTTCTAATGGTGTAAACATGGTTTAAATGACAAACCATGAGTTGTGAGTCCATCAAGACTACTAGATCATGAACATCCTGGGAGGCAGCTTCAGTCAGAAGACCGATGACTGCTTCATACTCGGCGATGTTATTAGTAGTGGGACCTATACAAACTACTCCTGAACTGACTAAATCTCCAGCTGGGGAATAGAGGACCCAAGCAACCGAGGTGAGATTCAAGGTGTGGTGGCAAGCACCATCAGCGAAGCCATAGAAATCCATCTGCATGACCAAAACATGGTATAAACAGATGCGGACACTACACTTAAAACCATCTTGAAAATACTAAAAGCACACTGAAAGTCAATCAATATACATATATACAAGATACTATCCAAGAAAGACCTAGGCATAGTACCTTTTTAGGTACAACCCATTGTGAGGTTGCCCCAAAGGGATTCCATCATAATCAACGAACTCGTAAAATCCTTTCTCTAATACCTTAGAAATAACGAAAGGTCCATACCACATGGACTCGAACTTACCCTTCCCTAGCTTGTCATATCTCTGATCATAAGTCAAGACTAGGTCACCCTCGTTAAAGACATGAGGTTGGATGGATTTATCATACTGCACCTTGACGTATTTTTTATGTGCCTCATTATCCAAGGCATCATCTCTCCGAGTCTCGTCAAGGTTACTCAAGTACAAAAATCTTTCTTCCTCCGTGGAAGTGTCTGGGGGAAGTTCAACGGCAAGTTGTAAGGATGGAATCTGACATTGAATCAGTAAGACAACTTCAAGTCCATGGACAAGCTAGAATGGTGTGGAACTAGTGGTTGTTTTCAAAAAAGTCCAATAAGCCCAAAGCTCAGAGAAAAGAACGTGGTGCCAGTTGGATTTATGATCTTCAACCATCCGACGAAGCATAGTTTTCAAATCTTTGTTAATGGCCTCCACCTGACCATTAACTTGTGGATAATATGGCGTAGAGTTTTCATGGAAAAAACCTAGCTTGGCACTCAATTCCTCCATCATTTGATTATGGAAATGGGATCCATGATCATTAATGATGGACTACAGAACTCCAAATCTAGCTATGATATGATTGAACAAGAAGAGAGCGGAAATCTTACCATCTTCTGCATATGTAGGCATGGCCTCAGCCCATTTTGTGAAATAATCAACAGCTACGATGATGTAACCATGCCCCCTGACTGAGGTAGGCTTAAAATGCATGAATTCAATCCCCCATTTGGAAAATGGGCCAACAGCAATGACGAGGTGCAGCAGAGTAGGATGGGTGCACTTTTTAGGATAAAAGTGTTGACAAGGTGGGAATTTCTTAACAGCCTCATGATAGTCTTTGAAGACAGAAGGCCAGAAATAGCCAGCACAAAGGATTTTTTGGGCTGTAGCCATCCAGATAAATGACTGCCACATGCTCCAGAGTGGCAATCATTCAATACATGTTTAGCCTCCTCATGGGTGAGGCATCATCGGAGAATTGAGTCAATCCCACGTCTATACAAGGTATCATTCAGGTTGAGACACTACTACATTTCGATGCAAAATCCGATAGTTACTTCTGACGGCGCGTGGATTTTTTCTTTTAAACCTACCAAAAATCACAAAGTTAATTTTTTTTTTTAAATTATGGTCATACGCGTCGCTTAAGCGACGGCGCTAACATTAATCCTTCAGTTAGTGGTGCTAACATTAATCCATGATTCTCTTCTCAACCAATTTCTTTTAGAACTAGATTGAAATTGTATTGCAAAATATATCTCCTTGTATACCCTACATCTCTGTCATACACAGAATACACCTTCAATACATTGTGCAGAGACCTCTGCCCAGGCTCGTCTACAGTTTGGAATAATTCCTGTGACGGCAAAGTGCGATGGATGTCTTTGAGGATAAGCTTTTCTGATTCAGATGTTTCAATAGACAGGAGAAGTTCATAAATTCCAGGGTTCGCTAGGAGAAGTTCCCGGCCTCCTAAAATGAATCGCCAAACGACACCTCGAAGCCAATCTGGAATGGGAATAGCATCTCTGATACTCCTCTTGAGGATTTGTGGGCTCTTTTTTTTCATGCAGCCCTTCCAGTAAATAAATCTTACTGTTATCTGCCATTTTCTCAGTCTCTTCTACTCGCTTTCATGGTCGTTCTGACCTGATCGTTTACGCTTTGATTTGGCTGGCATCAGTTCTACTGTGCAATGTTGTCCAAGAGGATTAATATCAGGAGAGAATTCATCTTCAAACTATATTTTGCTTACTGCAGACATTTGTGATAGGTTTATATCATGGCAATAGCAGTAACAATAGCCCCTGCAATCAGAAATCTGCATTTTTTAGTAGTTCTGGCTTCTTGTTTTTAGTTCTGGCTAGGCACATAGGGTTCTCAGGGTTTTGATTTCCTTAGTTTCGATTCTATTAAACAGGAACATTTGGAGTTTCTATATGATTCTGGACTGGCCGTGGGTAGAAGCAATTCTGACAACTTCCCGCTGGGTAAGCCGGTGGAGCCGCAGAAGAATGAGACGGAGAATGAACTGAGCAAGGTAATTTTTGTTTCCTGATTCTTATTTTATGTGCCTGTATTTGTGTTTTGTAAATGGATGGTTAGGGTACCAAACAGCGATAGAAATGGATGGAAATAGTTGATGTAAACCAAATATACAGTGCAGCATATATGCACAGTTAAAAAATTATGCAAGCCTCCATGTTCACATAAGAACAGTGCGAAAATCAAGCAAGTAGGAAATGCACATGTTTCAGAAGTCTGAGAAGTATTCTTCATGTGTAATGAATGATGTCCACATAGCAACCAATACCCAACCTCCAAGTAGAGCACTCCAATAAGATGGTCTACAAAGCAACCATTTAAATCCTAAAGCTAGGGTTTGACTCCCCTAAATAGCCTCCCATTGAGAACTTCCCTCCATGAAGCACTTGACAAATCCTTCAAAAGATGGAATGACCTCCTTGAGAGCGATGGAAAGGCATCTCCAAATGGAAACACTCCAAGGAAGAGTGGTCTCTAAGCAAGGGGTGAAGTCTAATACTAGGGTTTTGACCCCTAGATCTTCTCAAAAACTATACAAAACAACCCTAAAGTGGATGGCTCCGATAGATGCATGAAGTGATGAATAGGATCTTTCCAAAGTGGAATTCTCAACCTCAAAGTCATGAAGAAGTGCACCAAAAACCCTCCAAGCTTTGCAGACTGATCAAGAACAGGCCTCCCAAGAGGGACGTTTCCATCAAATTCGAGGACTACGGCATTTTAAGGTGGACTCCCTCCCTCAAATCAACACCCAAAGCTGAACACTCCTCCTGCCAGGTTGGAGAATGACTCCAAAAGGTTGATGACCTACCTAATCAAGGCATGAAAGTGGTGAAAACGTCAAACAATATAACATCCTTGAGTGCTAAAGACCTTAGATAGGTTAGAGCACTCTCCAAGATAAGATGATCCATGCTGAGAAACTCTGCTGAGAATAATATGTTGTCACATAATCTGCCTTTGGCCTCAGTACTACTCAAAAACCTGCTCAATGTAGCCCTTGATTATGAGTTCTACACTAGAATCTGTTCCTCGTAAACCCTCCACAGTTCTTTCAAGACATTCTGCACTGGTCTATGAAGGAAAAAAATCCAATATTTGGCAACATATCTGATTCAAAAAACAAAACAAAAATAGATCAACAATTATGTGGTTCTGAAGTGATTCAGAACCACTGGCATCAGAAGAGCAATAATTATACCTGAGTCTTATTGTCCGACTTGGGCATAGTTTTCTCAGTAACTCAACCCCATTGGTCTCACACCATCATGAAATTAAGCTGCGAAGAGAATAATTTGGTGTTAGGAAAGCTTGTTTGGCTTAACTGCACCCAGTTCATCAGGCTCCTTCAGTGTACCTTCTTTTGGCCTCAGCAATAGTAGCACATCTCAATTTGCTTCTACTAGTACTCCTGCATCTGGGTCTGGCACCACAACTACATTTGGTGCTGCCAGTAGCCCTTCAGTAGGTTCTACTGGTACCTATAGCTTCTCTTCTAGCAGTAGTACTTCATTTGGATTGGGCAGCAGCTCTCAGTTTGGTTCAAACACCTCTCCTTCATTTGGGTTGAGCACCACTCCGCAGTTTAATTCTAGTACATCTCCATCGTTTGGTATAACCAGCATTCCTCAATCTAGCTCAAGCACTGCTCCTTCATTTGGCTCAGGTGTAACATTTGGTTCAAATACTACATCTTCATTTGCCACCGGGAGTACCCCTTCATTTGGTTCTGGCAGCACTCCTGCATTCGTTTCTAGAAGCATTTCTCCATTTGTTTCTGGTAGCACTCCTTCATTTGTTTCTAGGAGTACATTTGGATCCAGCAGTTCTCCCTCATTTGGTGCAAGCAGCTCCTTATTTGGTTCAGCTAGTGCTCCATCATTTGGGGGAAGCAGTGTGTCATTTGCTACTGCCAATACTCCAGCATTTGGTGGAAGCAGTGCCTCATATGGTTCTGCCAGCACTTCATTCTATGGTTCAAGCAGAACTCCATCATTTGGCGTGGGACAGTCTTTTGGATCCTTGGGAGCTCTGCCCTCTGATAAAAATTCCTTCCTGCAGCTGGGGTTGAAATATGATCCTTTGCAAATGGATTCATGTATGGCCCTGTTATTCCCATTCTGCTGCTCACTTCTTGTTTAATAGAGCATAATGGATTTGACACCCATAGAACTTTGCTCGATTGCCCAGTTCGTATTCAACTGTCCACATGTGCAAGCTCTCAGGTTAATTTACCCCTTCACCTTGTCTTAACTTGACCCTTGTAGAGACCAAGGTGTGAGGCATCCAATGTTGCAACCTGTTAACAGTGAATTTACCCTAGCCAGATTCAGTGTTAAGTTCCAGCGGGCTCATATTTTATGATCAGGATGAAGTTCTCCAAAGTTCATCTTGATTGATTCAGTATGAATGGTCCATAGACATCAGCAGTGGATTAGACATCAACTGTTCATGGACACATCATTGGTGGATTCAGTTACCAGTATCATCGGTTTGTGAGTGCTTTGACCAAACTTAGCAAACGGTCACATATCTTGATTTCCAGAGTTGTCTTGCATAGGTCCTCAGAGCAGTTTTACTTAGAGCAGTGCATAAATGTGGGCATTGTAGTCAATACTTCAGTTCAGTGATCTTCTAAGTCAGTAGCATTCCCATGCATGTAGATGACATGCATTATTCTTGGTGCATAAATGAGCAAGTCAAGACAAATCAGATTTTCAAGATTTGCTTTCCTGGAAATTCCTAGTTTTAGAAATTTCATCTTTCATGGAATCTGATCACATATTTGGAATCATGGATACCCTTTGTGGTGTTGTGCATAGGATCCAATTTTGGTGGCCATTGGATAAAGTCAAACTTTTGGTCAAAGTTGATCAAAATTAGGGTTTTTGCACTTTCAAAAATGTTACAGTTTTATATACCCTTTTTTCAGTGCAGCAGCATGGAGGCCAAATTTGGTGGCAATCCAAGACCATGAAAAATTAGGTCACAATTAGGGTTTTCATTTGAGATTTGGTGGTATTTTTAGGTAACCTTTGTGGTGAATAGTGATGGTGTCAAATCTCAACTTTTAAGTCATTCTGGGATATCCAAAAATTACAGTTTTAGATATAAAAAATAAATACCCTTTATTCAATGCAGCATGGAGAGGCAAAATTTGGTGGCAATCCAAGACCATAAAAAATTAGGTCATAAATAGGGTTTGCAATTTGAGATTTGGTTTTATTTTTGGGTACCCTTTTTGCACCATTTGTAGAG
>LPNX010124102.1:631286-810995 GCA_001517045.1 Pseudotsuga menziesii
GGCGAATGTTCCCTTTTCCACTATGCCTTGATCACATTACCCTGGTTTGCAGACAATGCGGTCCTCTTAGTATCATCCCTCAAGGGTCTACAAAGACAACTCAATGCCCTTACCAGTTTTATTGTTTTTGTGACCTTAGCTGGTGGAGAACCTTAGTAAAAATAAGGTTGTTGTCTTTAACACCTTCCTAGTTACTTGGGAGTCCTATTTATAGGTGCTAGATTGAAACCAACTGTGCTTTATGATCCTAATACTTGGGGAACCATTTTGCTCCATGTGGATTGGGAAAATTGGAGAGGGTCCAATTTATCATATTTCAGCATATGATCCATTGTGAATTAACCATTCCTCGAGCCATCATCCAAGCAGACAATTTTTAAGGTATTTTTTTTTTTTTTAAATCACTGTCGTCGCTTAAGCGACGGCTATAGCTGTCGCTTATCCGACGCTTTCTCTTGATAGCTGTCGCTTAAGCGACAGCTCTAGCTGTCGCTTATTCGACGATTTCTATTAATAGTTGTCTCTTATTCGACGATTTCTCTTAATATCCATCGCTTAAGCGACGGCTCTATCTGTTGCTTCTCCGACGCTTTCTCTTGATATCCGTCGCTTAAGCGACAGCTCTAGCAAAGCTATTTTTCAAAAAAAAATTACCACCGTCGAAGATATTCTATCGCTTAACCGACGGTTACTTAGGTGTCACTTATCCGACGGTTACTTAGGTGTCAGATAAACGACGACAAGTTTCCGACGCTTAAAAAAAATCGAAATGTCGTACATACGACAGGGAAGTGTCGAAAATTCGACAATTCTGCCGTCTGATTTTTGGTCAAAATGTAGTAGTGAGATAGTACTTCACGTGGTGACGGATACGGTGGCGATCATCGTGGGATAAATGCAGCTGAAATCGTTGTGTTTGGAGATAAATAAGAAAATCTCCATACCAAGGATCGGTAGTGCTAATCAGGAACATGAATTCATCCGGGAATGAATCACTGGGCTCAGATTTCATTGAAGCACAGGGAAGATCACACATAAGCTCGGCAAAGACCAAGGATTTCTTTGATGTCACTTTGGCAAATTCCAGATCAAACTCCTGAAGTATGACTACCCAAAGGGAGTACTTTCCCCCGAGCACCTGACGAGTCAGGATGTAATACATCGGGTTCTGGTCTACCAATACGGTGGTCGTGCGGAGCAGAATGTAGTGACGAAACATTTGTACAGCAATGACTGTGGCCAATGCTAACTTTTCCACACGTGAATAGCGAGTTTCAGAATCCATGAGATTCTTATTGGCATAATAAATCAAGTGCTCTTGATCGTGGATATTTTCCTACACTAAAACCATGGCAATGGTAGTAGTGGAGGCAGCAATATACAAGAGAAAGTCCTTTGAATAATCTGGGGGGTGTATCATGGGTGAATGAGTCAGAGCGTGCTTAAGATTATCAAAGGCGCATTGGGCCTGGTCATCCCAGAAGAATCGAGTGTTCTTCTTGAGGAGATGCATATAACCGTGCGTTTTCTCTGTGAAATTGCACACGAAACGGCGGAGAAATTTTTCCTTCCCTTGCAAACTTTGGAGTTCAAGGAGAATAGTTGGGGCTGCTAGATCTAAAATAGCAGAAATCTTCAAAGGATCGATCCAGATGCCATCTTTGGATACCACAAAGCCTAGGAGACGTCCCGTCTCAATGCAAAAAACACATTTATGCAGATTGAGCCATATATTATAATGACGGCATCTCAAGGATAGGTCTCCTAGATGACTAGGGTGGTCCTCCTGTCACTGTGAATGAGCAGGGAGGTCATCAAGGTACGGTTCAACAATATGTTTAATATCGTGAAACACATAGGACGTCGCACGCTGGAACGTAGCTCTAGCATTTTTCAATCCAAAAGGTAACTTCTTATATGCAAAGTTTCCCCATGGGAAAATGAATGTTGTCCTATGCTGATCGGAGGGTAATATCTCAATCTGATTATAGCCAAAGAAGCCATCCATGAATGAAAATATGACACTTCTAGCACAGTTGTCGATAATTTGATCAATGTGCGAGGTAGGAAAGTTGTCCTTGGGACAAGATTTATTTAAATCCCTAAAGTCGATATAGACTCTAATGGTGCCCTGCTTTTTATTAACAAGGACAACGTTTGATATCCATTCCATCAGAAGTACATGATAAATAAACCCAGCTTTGAGAAGTTTCTCAATTTCAGCTTTAATAGCAGTGGCCTTCCGAGGATGCACTTGCCTTAGTTTTTTCCTGACAGGTTTAGCCGTGGGATAGGTTTTAATCTCATGGACCACAATGGATGGGTAAATCCTTGGCATCTCTTCATAGGACCAGGCAAAAATATCATGGAATTATTTAAAAAGTGCCTTGTATGCTTCAGATTCATCTATCGAGCAGTTCTACCCAACATGAACGTGCTCGATAGTATCAGGCTTGGCTGATATGTCCATCGGATTTGTCTGAGTAATGTTGCAAAGTTTTCCTTCAGAATGTGTAGCTTGCAACAATATAGGACTTTGGGGTACTTTGATGGTATCAATAGGAAACAAGGATGCAAAATCATGGCTAACCGAACTGGTGTTGGGGAGGAACATGGATCTATGATGGTGATCCTCCCAGATGGGTTCATATGTATTCATGATCTCCATAATGGAATCATCGGAAGGAAAAGTCTCAGAGAGATAATCTAGAACATGAAGAGAAGGTTCTAACCAGTACGGTAAATGGTAAGGATTCGAAGCCACTAGATGAAGATCATACGTGTGATCATCGGAAAAGGTTTGAATGGTGTCATACATAGCTTCGTGTGGACTCAACGAGGTGGAATCAACAAATTTTTTACCCTTAGGATCATAATCAAATGAGGCGATCATATGGGCTGTCGCGGTAATCATGCTAGGAGGAGTGGATGGAAAAATCCCCATAAGGGATGAATCCTTCAACATGCCTACCCCAATTGACTGGTAAGGAGGAGGGGACTAGCCTAACATGGGGATGTTATTAGCCGTGGAGGTAGTAACATCCAGTGTACAGAAATCAAGCTGATCAATAGTAACAATTCTCCCTAGATGCAGAAATTGGACTGTTCGAAATACTATTGAGGCGACAGCAGTCATGGCATATAACCAATTTCTTCCTAGAAGGAGGTTGTAATATAAAGGGGCATCTACCACTTCTACTTGAATGGAAATAGTTTTTCCCCCCAGCTCGACCGCCAGGGATGATATGAGACCATGGGGTTAAAAACCCTGTCTGTCAAAGGCCTTGAGTGTCGTAGGTGATGTTACAAGCTCAGGAGAGCCGAGAGCCTTCCAACAAGTCAAAGACAAAATCGAGGTCGAAGCTCCTTCATCTAGTACCATTCGAAAAAAATTATTTCCCACTACTTTCGTAATGATCTGAAAAGCAATTTTATGCGGTACTCTAGGATTATAGTTCTCAACATTGAAATGAATCAAGTTAGTGTTATCCAGGTCTAAATATCCTAATGCTGTCAACAACTTTTTGTGCTGTGTAGGGAAACTTTGGAGTACTTCTAAGGTAGACATTGCACAAGGTGCCTGAGCGAGATCTTCAACCACATTATAAAATTGAGCAGCTTGGGCATTCGGATTAAAGACATCCTTCCGAAGAGTACTCTTAGGTGGACGCAAAATCATGTCGAGAGTAGGCTTCTCGATAGATAAGGGGACAGTAGATGAGGATTCCGAAGAACTAGTAGAGGGAGTTTTCCATGAAGAATAATGATCTTCTTTCTTATCTACGGGTTTGTCATAATTCTGACTTCGAGTTTGCATATTGATGGTATCTGAGGACATCATACGAATTTCCTCTAATGAACTCGAGTTACCCTTATTAGACATGTGGTCTATCAGTTTTTGTTGAGAGGGAAAAGGATCCGTAAGTACTACAGGTGCGGGATTGGACTTCAGAAACTGGGAGATTTCGTCCCGACGAGGACACTCCTTTGAAAAATGGTCACCCCCACATAGCAGATAGGGATATTTTGCCTTCCTTTTCCCTTTATCGTTATCATTGTTGGTTGGTCTTGGAGTCTCCTATTGGTTTCCAAGTTTTTTATTTCTATTTTTACCTTTCTTTTTATTATTACCCGATGTTTGAGTACTTTGAATAGAATTGTTCTCGGCGGAAACCTTTGGAGTCGAAGGAGTAGGGATGGCAGTTTGGGGTTGCTTGGTAGGTTTCGCTATAGATGGGGACTGGATTGAACCAACAATCCTATCAACAGGTACTTCTACTGGTGGCTTGGCGGGATAAGTGTTGGGGCGAGGAGCTTGAGGAATTAGGTCATAAAGAGTTCCATACTGGGAATAAACCAATTCTAGGTACTGAGCCCGGCTATTAGTCTGCTCTTCAGTAATGGCACCACCCATAGCCACATATCACGCAGTAGGAGGAAACAAGGATTTGGTGAACCAATCAGCTAATAATTGATCCAGAATAGGGGCCTTAATAAGCCTTCTCCTCCTTCTCCAGTCATGAATGTGATCGGATATGTGGGTGGACGTGTTCTGTCGCAGAGAAGTTAAAAGATCAGTGCATGTTTCATAACGAGTAGGGAGTTGAAAGTGTGTAAGAAACACGGTTTCCAATGAGCCAAAATCTAGAAACAAATGTTGTGAGAGTTCAATGTACCACTTCGCGGCTGTACCGGTCAAAGTTCACTGAAAGAGTCGTAACTGAACGAAGTCATCCATGAGGGAGTTTGAAGAACACCACAAATGGAATGCCATAACATGGTTCTTCGGATCGTCTCCCTGCTTCCCAATGAATTTCATAATATCCGATGGTAACTTTACCGAAATGGGAGGCCATGAGGGATTGTGTCGAATGGGGTCATTAATCAACTTGGACAAGTTAGGCAAGTACAAAGTTGCTAGGAAAGGTAATTGTCGGTTGGGTTGCACATACTGGTAATATTGATATGGCATATAATTACCAGTAGAACCATAAGTTTACTGAAAAATAGGTTGTTGTGACGTATAATTAACGGAAAATCCACCCACAAGGGGTTGCTTTCTGGGATCAAGACCACTAGGACTACTAGGGCCTCCTGGAGGAGGACCACCAGGGCCATCAGGACCACCAAGACCACCGGGACCACCAAGACCACTAGGACCACAAGGACCACCAAGAGGCAGACCACCAGACCCTCTAGAGCCACCAGGAGGTAAACCTCCAGAGCCTCCAAAACCACTAGGCGGAGGGCTACCAGACCCTCCAGAGCCATAAGGAGGAAAGCCACTAAGCCCCCCAGGACCACTAGGACCACTAGGACCATAAGGAGGAAAGTTTCCAGATCCTCCGGGACCATTAGGCCCCCTAGGGGGAGGACCTCCATAAGGCGGTCCTCCGGCACCTCCCGTAGTATGTATAGGTATCCCTCCCATAGCTGGGATGTAAGATCAGTTGGGTTTCCCCCATGGCGTAAAAGCGTTACTAGGGTATGGAATTCCAGCATAATACATTCCTGTAGGATTGGGTGGATGATTACCTACATGTAATTGATAACCATAACCTCCAAA
This sequence comes from Pseudotsuga menziesii, assembly GCA_001517045.1. Lineage (NCBI taxonomy): Eukaryota > Viridiplantae > Streptophyta > Pinopsida > Pinales > Pinaceae > Pseudotsuga > Pseudotsuga menziesii. Next base: position 636,853 of record LPNX010124102.1, read on the forward strand.
AGTTTGAACGGTTACAAGTTGTACCCCCAAGGGCTGACCTGAACTGGATGGGGGATTAACCACATTAGTATGGGTGGGAGGGACATAAACTGTTGATGGTTCTATGTTAGAGGTCTGCTCTTGACTAGGTACAATTCTGGTGCTAGATAACATAGGTCATGCCAGGGGTTTCCCCCCAGCATTAGAAGGTACTGACGAAACGGGAACTGAAGCTTGGGCCCCAGGTGCAGAAGACCTGGGAGGATTAGGAACGTCAGACATAACATGAGAGGTGATAGGGGTGGTAATTTGACCTGGGTTGTGTGGTGTTACTACACGATCTATAATCGGTTCAATGGGTCTCATAAAATCGACAAGTGAATGATATCCCATAGGAACAGATGTGGAACATGATGGTGTCGGGCCTAATAGTTCATATATTTGCTTGTCAATCTCCTGTGCATGGAGAATGGCAGCACAATATTGCCTACATTTTTCTTCATCTTCAGAAGAGTTTAAATGGCTGCCAAATGAGGCAATGGCCTGTCCTATAGAGGTATCCCAAAATGGAGCATTGGGACCATAATCTGGATGGATTGTATCATCAACATGACCTTCTGTGGGAGAATGGAACAAGGTATTTCCCTGAGAAGGTTGTTGGACCAAGGGAGGTGAGTGTAAAGAATATGGTACTCCACTTTCTACAACCACATTATCTCCCACTTGGGAGGTAGTAGCAGCTCCTTGATCGATAGCTTCCATTGGATTTTCTCCTAAACCAGGAGTAAAATCGGGTGGCAAGCCCCGTACTCTTCTAGACTGTCTTAACTCAGCCAGTTTGTACAGTTCCTATCTAACCTAGGGTCTGAAAATCTAGAAAACACACCAAAACATATTTTCCTACATAAGCTATAGGTCAAAACAAGCACACTTAAAATGATAGGAGGAGTTCAAAAAGTCAGGTCTCTCACCAGGATTGTCAAGAAGGTGCCACTCGTGATATACCTCGAGGGTACGTGCATAGTAATCTCCCCGAATGCTATTTTCAGTGTATGGCTCCAAGCAATATGGCCAAAGGGATTTTCTCAGATGGATGGGGTATCCTAGTGGGGTCTCCCGATATAGTCAAGGTACGTGGGAGCTTGAATTGGGAGTAGTGTTGTCTAATGCATAATTGTACACAAGGGGCCTTTCGATATACAATCGAGTACGTGAAGTACCTTTCTATATAGCTCAAGGGTACGTGAAAGGTTGTTCGATATAATGATGGTACGTGGAAGAACCGCACGAGTCCCGGGATGTAATGCAGACAAAATAACTACAGCTCCTATGCTTAATGACACCCAAACATGTCTCTAACCTATCACTCCAATTGCTACGTAAATTTTAACCTATAACTACCATTAATTTTAAAGTTGATGGTTAGGTGAATGCATGATGTTTTGACAGAAAAGTAAAACCATGCAATATGCTTGTGCAAATATTTCACTTTACCATTCAGTATGCCTACTTATGGGAGGAAAAGAGAGTATTTTCTTTTGTTTCAAAACCAAAAAAGACTTCCAAACAACAGTCTTGAACACAAAATCAAAGACAAGCAGTACTTTTCCAAACTGATTTCTCTTTTCTGAAAGCAATAAGAAGGGGAAGAATATCTTTTCCTAAAAGAAAAACAAAAAGCACACTATATGAAAATGCACTCTATTTTTTAAATTTTCTCAAAACATAAGCAAATCTAACTTAAAACTACCATATTTTTTATTTTGATTGAGATAGTTCTAAATGCATAAGAGACAAAAGAACATGAAGATCCTGAAAGCTTGTAAATCCAATCAGAGAACCAATGTCCAATGCTCAATGATGATAACCTAGTCTCAGTCAAAAAAAAAAAATTAAAGGAAGGAAAAAGAAGCTTACTATGCAAACAAGAAATGAAACCTAGAAGCTAATCTAGTGTTCTTCTTCTAGTCTATATAACAGAAACGAAAAAAGATCTTACTAACATCTTAAGATTTTCAGAAAATAAGAAATCCTTTCACAAAAACAACCAACAAGCATAGAAGCAGATGAACAATCAAAAAGGTTAATATAGATTTTGAATTTCTGAATCAAACCGATCTTAAACCATAAAATTTTCAAGCCACAAGCATCAAATTTTGTCACACAAGCTTGACAATGCAGGACTGAAAGCAACACAACTCAAATTTTTACAAAAATAATGAGGAAAAAGGGCCTTGGAATGATGCCTACCTGGTACCGCACTTCTCAGGTGTTGACAGGGCGGTTCTATCCCAGCATCGCTTCTCGCCAATGGGATATAGGCAGTGGCACCGTGTGCTTCCCACTCTGTTCAGGCGGTGGCACCGCTCCTCATACACTGCATAGGCACAGTTCCCTGTAGAATACCAAAACACAAAGAGAACGATATATCAATTCAGAAAAGGACTAGATCAAGGAAAAAATTGCTAGATTGAGTATGGAAACAAAGCATAAAATGTCAAAATGACTCAGATCTGAATAGATCTGGAAGTTTCAAACCCAAATTGACTAAGTCATAAATCATATCTGACTAAAGAGAGTTGGAGAAAGAAACTGGATTCGGACAAGAGTTGAGAACTGAGGAAGATCATAACAACTGATACATATATCTATTCCCTAGCAGAGTCACCAGATTTGTTAGCTGGAATATTTCACCTTCTGCAGACAGTAAAGTGTTCCACTGGTCTGAATGGTTCAGATCCAGAACAAATGAAGGTCAGAGGTTGAAGACCCTCCCTGGACGCCGTAGATACCTGGAATGTGATGCTTCGATAGTAACCCTGTGTACCTGCAATCAACTTAAACATGCAAACACATCAAAGCTACCAGAATATAATCTACTGATCCATGTTAGTGACTAAGGAATCTAACAACATACATGTGAAATCAAACAACAACAATAATGTGGGGTGGAAATCAACTTGCATTAAGATAAAAATGGAGAAGTTTACAACCAAGCCTTAGTGTTGGCATGCATCTCCATGAAACCAAGCACTCTCATCCCCATAAGCTCTGACTCTAGCTCTTTATGCTCTCTAATGACTTGGGCCAAGTAATCAATCCAACATCATAAAAATACCTTAAGAGTTCTCCCCGTCAACCATGGATATGAGCTTGTATTTATAAGGCTCAATGGATAGGGATGGTTGAGAGATTAGTGGATGAGGTGGCCTCTAAGATCCTAAGATGAGGTATCTCGAGCTCAAATGAATCACAATGATAGGGACAAGGGAGGACACAAGGCTCATCATCTAGAAGCCTTGAGAAACTTCTCTTTTTTTCCTTTTTACCCAGGGTACCACGTTTCTCCTTCAATGACAGAGTGGTTCTGGTAAGAAACGCTTATGGACTAAGGGCCATAAGCGGTGGCACTGCTTGTGGACAACAAGGGATAGGCAGTGCGAACAAGGTACCGCTCCTGGACAACAGGGAAAGTGTGGTGCTGGGAATTTTCATGAAAGATTGGCAATTAGCATGGGTTTCCACTCCAAGTACTGGGATTAAGGGAAAATAGGTATGTCAAAGGTCTTATCACATGATGGTGATAGGATTTTGGTATAACACCATTCACCCATGTATTCATTACCACTATCCCAAATATATCTTCCCTTCCCATATTGAACACATGCATCCAAAATCCTTAACAGAAACACCCATTTGCATAGTATTTTCCTCCATGCACATGATTCTCATTCATCTCCCAACTGGCCCTTAGAGCATCATCATTACTGCTTTTCTTCATAAGAAAAAGGTCCTCGCCATTTTTTTATCAACATCCCTCAAGGAAAGGATCATTTTATGTCCCAATATAGAAATGAACTTGATCCAAACCTCCTAGTCTCTCTTAATGGATTCCTTGGCATTAACCACCCTACTGCTCCCAATTTGTGAAATATGGAACAAACCCTCTTTCCCTCAAAAACCATTCAAATGAACAAAGCACCATGTATCCATTACCCTAGAAACCATACATTGATAAACACTAAACAACTCAGACTCCTTATTGTAGTTGTTCTTCTTTATGCCATCCATGTAATCAATTTTATCCATGTTCCCTTTGGTCCTTTCATCATCTCTTCCATCCACATTATTTTCCCTTTGCATATGCATCCCTATCCTTGTCCCTATATTTTCAATATTTGTCCCTATCCCTGTCTCTAATATATACCTTTGTCTCTTCTATCATCATTGTAACGCTCTTCCCTTGTCCTGCTATACTTCTCCCCATCTCTACTATTTTTTCTCACCTCCTCTCTCCTCTACCATGATCATCTCCCCTATTAGAATCCTTCCTTGACCTTCAGTCCATTATTGGGCACCAAAAGGCTTGATAACTTGGCAGGTGGAACCCCATTTGTTCTATCTCTTTTCGATTTCAGTTTTGTAGGAATAATGGCATGGATTATCGTAAGCAATGTCCTTGTTAAATAAATGTGCATTTATGCTCCATTTTCCTTCAACTGTGCATCAAATGCTTCCACAATATCTCTCTTCTCACCCAAGTCAATAATAAATGTTGCCAAGGCCTTGTCCACACATTTGATATGGGCCTCTATATCTTCAATGCATCATCCTTTTCTTTCACCCCATGTCCAAAATATTGAACAATCAAAACTGTTAACATAAGAATTCAAAACCCTTGACGAATAGTCCAGAAATAGTGCAAGAGAGCATATCGAGTCACAAAGTTCATCAATATAGAATGTACAATTGCAAAATTAGTGCGGTGGATGATAAGCGGGACTCACAGAGTTTGTCGATCAATTTGCAAAGGTGATTATCTACATTGAACCATTAACCCTTCCTTATAAGGCTAAATGAATATGGGATACAAAGCTCTTGGAATTTTTAGCTTTGTTTCGGAAAGGTTATAGGTTCTTTCCATTCTATCTTGCACGGTAGACACTTTTTAGTTATTGTGTGGTCCATGTTAATGCTTTAGAATATTTTTGTATGCAAATTTATTGCGAAGAGAAAATTTTAATGGCTCATAAGTGGAATATATATATATATATAAACATTGAAAATTAATCCGTGGATTAAATTGCGTCCTTAATTTTTTCCTTTAATTAAGTTGTAAAAATAACTATATATTATAACTATTACACACAAATATATCTACTTACACCCATGATGGGTGATCATTAAAGAGACAAGGGTGGTGAATAATAGTGTAGTAGTCGACCATGACATCAAACATATGACATAATGCTTGTAATCTAGGTGTTGCAACCTGCTATTGGGAAATGGTAGAGGAAATAAATACTATGGTGAGGGTTTCTTAGTGGTATTGTCATAAAGAAATGGGTTTCTTTGATAAAAACTAAATTCAACATTAAAAATACTAATCATGAACATGATAAATTAATTAAAACACTAAAAATCAATGTGTACAGTTAAGTAAGAAATACTACTAATTTGTAGTCACATGTTATCTAGTTGTATTTATTTATTGCTTGACTAAATTAGTAGTTTAGGCTCATTTTCAGTTGTCTCACTTGAAATTGCTCAAATTTGGTAGTATTTAGATTATAAAAATTGTGGTGACTAACATTTTTTGGTCGCGTAGTCATTTATTTTCAAAATTGTACTGGTGATGTATGTATTTCTCTATCTTTGTGTTTTTTATGAAAGTTATATGTGTTTAATCAGATACATGAGTGACTAGGGAACCAACAAGAATGACAACAACAACAAGACTAATACAATGTTGTATGTGAGTCGGAGATCGGAGAGAGGGAGAGGGATTCACTCCCTTGAATTATCACATGTTGGATTTCACCTCCAGTTGACCTAGATTAAGATACTCGGTCATCAACAAAGACCTATATATTGGGTCGACAGAGCAGGTATTAGCCGACAGCACCTGCGATGCAGATGTTGTCTCACTCAATATATCTTTATGGGGAACTACTAGAACCAAATTTCTGCAGTTATGTGGGGTTTACTACTCTTATGACACTTTATCACATCACTCGATTGAAGCCTGAGTTTATACTTCTTATTCCTTGTCTATTCATTTAATATACCAATCTATTTACCAGTTGACACATGTCATAATAATCAACATAACAAAATTATTACAGATTCACCAAATAAGCAATGTGAAAGACACATATAATGGATTCTTCATAAACAAATGCAGAGAAACTCATTCAAATTTATTAATAAACAAATTAATAAACAAAACCCATAAAAAACATTTAACGAGGAAACCCATATGGGAAAAACCACAAAGGCACTCTTCATTTGGCATGAGAAATATGTTAGTGCCTTTTGTCTGTGCACTCAACTTGCAGACTCTTCTCTAGGTATTCTTTACAATTCAGATAGACTTCTATCTCCTCATGCTCTCAAGTTTTAGGTCTAGATACTTCCTCTCTTCTTCACTCCTATGTCGATCCACACACATCCTGGATCGTTCATCTAGCTAAAACGACTCTCATCTTCTCTACTCTAAAAAAAAAATCAATAAACAATGTCAATCTCGCACACAGCTTGGGTTCACCCTTTTATAAGATTCTACCTTTCCTAATAAACTGACTCTTTTCTATTAGCCGACAGGGTGTCATTTCTATTCTCATACATTCAGTTGCAACTGAAAGTATGCATTATCAACCCAAAATACAATGATACTTTATTACCAAAAGCTTTCTTTATTCTAACTAACTCGTTACCCATGTTCAACTAAGTTGTCCTTTTCACTGCTCTACTCTTCTTCTGTCGCGGTTCCTTTCATCGTGACTTCTCTTGTTACCAATCTTTCTGTCGTGGATGCTCTTCCGTCGTAGCTTCTCTTCCATCGCAACTCTTCATCTATCGTAGCCTCTCTTTTATCTCTTGTGACCATATTCTTTATCTTCCCTAGCAGGCAATCAAATGGCATATGTACTAATATATGTCAATGATGATGCCACTATCCTTGGTGACTTCCAGATAGATGGTGTCCATCTCTAGATATCTTCTTTTGTGCACATGAGGTCAGCTTCCTCTTGTTTTTTGTCATGAATCATGGGAAACACATTAGTTGTCTATTATTATATTATGTTGATTCTTTACTATAGATACCTATATGCATCAGGTGGTCTTCCATTTTTTGTGGTTGTTTTGTTTTTCTTTGGATTGTTGTCATGATATGATCGATGGCAAGACAATATTATATTTTTCTTTATAGTTGCTTTCATTATTTCTTGAGATGTTTTTGGTCACTCGAACCTTATTATACATCCATCCTTCTAGGCCAATGATTGAGGTGTGTATGTTCATGTGGGGGAAGATGTTTCCCAAGAGTGGCCAGTCTGATTTCCCTTTCATGATCACTCAAGAGATACTTGGTTTACTTGCCATGGAGGATGATAACACCCTGAATATGGTACCATGCCCATACGTTGAGTTGGATTGGCAAGGATTTTATAACATCCTATTTACCCTGGATAAGCCACCATATGATAAAGGTAATATTATATTTATGTTTTTATTATTCTAGTTGCATTTTATTATCTACTTTAATGCATCTGTAATTTAATTAAATTGTATAATTATTGTTCTCAACAATTTTGTAGATATTGGTAGTTATGTTGGGGATGTGCCTCCACAACCCGACGAGCACATGGAAGAGGAAAAGGAAGAGGGGATTCCATATATATAGATACCCACCATGTGACACAGGATTGATGTTAAATTCTGATAGGAGATGGCAGATCAATTGTCTGGGTTGCTGGCTCGACAAGGAGTGTGCCCTGTTCGGGTCAACGAGATCATGAGAGACCCAGATCTTGCTCATATTCGGAGGATCCTACCATGTGATATGGGATTTTTTATGTGTCATATTGTGCCTATGATCAGGCTACTAGTAAGGTGACATCCTTCATGGACCACTATTTCTAATTCATTTGATGAGGGTGGTGATTCTCCTCCTCCATCTCGTCCTCCTCCATAAGTCAATCGAGCACCCTCTCCTCCACCACATTTCATCTAACCATTCTCTCCTACTCATCCATTTGACCCACCACATGTCGAATGACCACCCCTCCTCCTCACCCAATCAACCCGCCAGAGGTCGTCCAACCACCCTCTCTTACTCATCTAGTCGACCCACCACAAGTTAAATGACTGCCATTTTCTCCTCACCTAGTCATCCCACCACCTTGTCATCCTCACCAAGTTGAGCCACCATCCTCTCATACTCACCCAATCGACGTGCCACCACATCCTAGTACATTTCAATACAATGCTCTTTTTGATATGATGTGTGGCTTGGGTTATATCGATCGTCGGGGATATATATTCCAGTTGTTTTTTTCTACATTTGTACATGCCAGAGGTATTTATGCCTATGGATATGTTGGAGTAGGTACTAATGCCTCTGGATGTGATGGTGGACCTACTATCTCATAACAATTACTAAACACGTGTAGATATTTGACTTTTATATTTCTTTTCATATGCATATTTGTCATTTATTATGATTTTCATATATTGTTCATATATGTTATGCTTTTTTCATTTCAATTTATGTTGAGGTTGATGTATATCATGTTTAAGATATTGTTGATGTATGTTTATGCCATTTCATGTTATGTTGATGTTGTTTGATTTATAAAATGTATTGTGTGTTAGTGATCTAAATTGGAGAGGAAATACAATGTTTGACTAACTAACTGATTTTTTATTTGAGTTATTTAGATGACTAACTGGTGAAGGTTTGATTTTATTACGTTAATAGTTTATTTCGACAAAATTAATTTGTTTATATTTAAAATAGTCTAAAATTTATATAAATTTTTAATCATAATGTATTGGTTTAAATGTATGTATTTTTTTAAGGTTGATTAAGAGTGGATTTAATGTGTTAATTGAAAATATTATGTGGAACAATAGTAACAAATTTATTTAAAATAATTTCATTTTTTTGTGTCATTTATTACTTTGTCTTTCTTTAAAAAAATGTTCTCTTCATAAAAAAAACGTACGGATTGAAGAATCAATAATTTGGTCATAGTCTTGTATTGGTAATTTTTCAAATAGTATGAGTTATCGACATTGGATTCTATTATTATATTTCCACTCTTATATTAACAAGAGCCACATCGGGGCATGTATTTCATGCTCTTTTGATGGACACATTTTTTTTTATTGTGAATAAGAGATGTTGTTGATTGTTTGATTACAATGTGTCCCAAACATACAAAAAATAGTAAAAATTATGTGAATTGTCTTATGCTTATATATGAAGTCTCTAGCCATAGTCATACTTTTAATGGGAAAATACCAACTTATATAAGAATGTGTTGGAAACCTAATCCTTAGGGTTAGGAATATTATTGTATTATTATTTATTATTCACATTTATGAGAGAAAATGTGAACAATCATTTTGGGAATGTTTCTGCCTTTCACACACCTGGGTCACGTGGCAGAAATCTTCAAGCCACTCGGTGTGTCCTTGGGGGTAAGTCTCGAGTCAAGGCTGTCACCTTGTTCTTGACTCCTTCGTTTAGCCTCAACTCCTAACGAAGCCAAGGGAGGTAGACCTTATTAAGTTACTAAGGAAAAATTATTTATTATGGTGATGTTAAATTGAATGAGTTACTTAGGAGTTTGAAATTTAACCATAAACAACCATAGATGACAAGATACAAAATGAGCGCACGAAAGCACAATGCTGAGACACAATAAATATATATATCAAGAAAATAGCCAGTGCCTTAAAATGGAGTCAATAGATAATCAATGTACTTGCATGTGCTTGGAGTGAATGTTTTGCAATTGCCTCTTGGTACATTTTAAGTTAATGTGAAATATGAGTTGATTAAAATTAGGCGAAGGGGTGGAATCCAGATATACCCGAGAGTACTTGGAGTATGTCCAAAACTAAACCTTCACGGCTACCCGCAAGGAATATGTGGTCTGAATGGAGTCTATAGGGCTATTGTTCATAACGCACCCGTTAGGGTGTGACAGAGATCGGCGCCCCGATGTCACTTTTCAGGAGTTCCCGCTTCCTTTGGGTATTTTGCCACCGTAATGGTTTGATCTAGGTGTTGGATTTTCACCTGATGGTTTGTCAATTTGGGAGAGTGAATCCTAATTATTATATTCACTCAAGTGCTTTTGATACATCTTGACTAATCAGATGAACCGCAGCCAAGTGCAAACCATACACACCGGAGTCTTGTCAATTTTAGTAAGTTTTGAGATGGGTGTTCTTGTTAAAAAGAAAGCCCTTTAGGAACTTCTTTCAATCCAAGTGGATCTCAATCAGGGAATCAAGGAGGGGTTAATTTTATAATAGTTGATGAAACAATTTATGAAAAGGAAAACACAGATACACAATTCCGGTTTTCTAATTAGTCCTACCACACATCTCTTTCCCCTTTCAGGTCAATCGGGAAGTCGTGGGGTAAGTATTAAGATTACTTTGAAATCTCAAATATGGAATATGGAAATGATAATAAATCAAAGTATACTACCCTGCAGATTAGAACTATGCTAGATTGAAAAGAGATGAACAAAAAGTAAAAAATTGACACCGACGCAAATCCCCCCGCGGGGGATGGTGAATAGGCTCGAAAGAGCCTATTCGAAAGGACCTCTTCTTTTTATTAGCAGCGATTTAAAATATAATCAAATTGAAATTGATGCACTTTGGTCCTTGTTATCTAGGATCCAAAGGCTTACAGCAAGCTTGTAACAAGCTTGAATTAAAACACAGCAATGGGGGAAGCTTCCGGGAAGCTCTGGTTCGTCCAAGAGTCAGAAATTTGGCAGAGTCTCCTTCTCTTTTATGTTAGACCTGCTAAAAAAACAGTGAGAATTTAAAATCAAATGTTCCCAAACACACTTTAAAAGTGTTTTGGGTCACCACACTAATTACCAAAAAAAAATTAAGTAAAAATTGTTAAACAGGGGTAATCTAATTTCTGCAAAAGAGAACCAAGGAAAGCAAGATTTCCTTCGGATATTGGCTTGCTGTTTGGGAAACCAATGAGATGTGCACTTTTATTGCAGAATTTAAAACTTTGAAGAACAAAAAGGAAGCTACCTTATGAGCAAGCTTTAGATCTATGCTTTAGCTACTTGCAAAAAGGGAATTTCCTACACCTAGATTTATCTTTATGAACTGATATTATTTATGAAATTATAGATCTAAGCATCAAAACTCCTATAAAATAGATCTAAAAATATATATTCAATTCTTAGAACTAGATCTGATCATAAGAGGAAGAGATAGGTAACCAGAAGATTGATTTTAATAGAAAGGAGGAAGAGAAGGGGAAAGGCCCATTGTTGGATGGATCTGCAATGGAAACTTGTTAGTGGAATACAGAGGGGTAATTCATTCACAAAGTTTGTGGATGTACAATGGATTCAAACTAGATCCACATCTCATCTAATCCTTGCTACCTGAAAGCTAAACACACAATCCTGCATGAAACCTCATGAGATCTAGATATATATATGAAAAAGAGACCAGAATTACATGCAAATAAACTTATCAAACGTGTATAATCTAGATCCTCGAACATATATGCTATGAGATATATAAAAAACAAGTAACCTTACTTGCTCAACTATACTCCTATTGATTCAGCTGAATCGTTCAAGCCAGACAGGGTTCAGATGCAAAAATTGAGAGAAAAGCCGGCAACAGCAATAGCCGTAAGACAATGCTTAATCCACACACATGAGAGAATTACACCATTTGGCCTCCAAAGCTTCTTTATTCCAACAATCAAAATATTACAACAGTATTACAATAGCAAGCCCTTCAATCCAACTCTAACTAGCTTGGAAGAGGCAGCCTGAGCTTTATTTATACAAAAAAAGGAGATCCAGCCCAGGGGGGTGCAAATCCTAAGGATATAGGCCACTGTAGCTGAAGGAGAGTCCATCAATGCCTGATTTGTGTCTAGCTGAGCCAGATCTAAGTCTCACTGAGTGCAACTGTCAATCGGGAGGCTGATCTGACTAACACCTCAACTTGTTGACTGAAGCATCCACCAAAACTCATCCAGATGAGCCCAAATGTGTGGAGGAGAGAGGGAGGGCGAAATTCCCCATAAAGGATGCTGAAATTCAACTCTGGATCTGTCCAGATCACCTCCTTTAGTCAAGGATTTGTCAGATCCAGTAAATCTGGTTCAAATCTGACTTATTTCAATCAAACTGGTTGAGAATCCACTGATCTAGGATTTTGGATTTGCTCCATTATTCATCAATTTATTAATTAAAATAATCAATAATTGATTTTTTGGGGCTTTCTGACCCGAGTGATGGAAAATCACTCAAAACTAGGAAATAGCGGGTCCATGGGTTTACATGGTGCTCTTAGCTTGAAAATAAGCACCTACATGACTGAAACTGATTATTTGGCCCACTTTTATTAAAAAATCAATTTTTCCAATTAAACTATTAAAAAATAGCCTAAGTTTTGGAAAAATTAAATTTTAATAAAAAACACTGAAAAAACTAAAAAATTGAAAAATTGAAAAAACATGGGGGGACTTAGAGATGTTCATATGACTCGACCATGATGTCTAGCATGTTTATACATTGACACATAAACTCTAATAACCTCAATAGGCCTAAATTCCAAGCCGACCACCCAACCTTTGGAGGTATGGAGTGAAAAACTCAGAAATTATCAGTCGTTTATTCAACAACCAATAATAACCAAGGGAAAAAACACCCTAGGCTGATCGGATTGACAAATAAAGTCTAATAGGTTGAGTCTTTTACAAACACTATCATGCTAGAATATTTATTACAATTCCCCCATGGGGTATGAACATGTGATATAGTACAACAAGCACTTCCCAGAAGTACTTCCAAAGGTCTTCTTAAGTCCAAACAAGTTATCCTTGTCCGGTTCACCAGGCTCACTTGATAAAAAAACCACTAAGTACAACTTAGGTGGTAACAGGGAGTCCAAGAGGCACCTTAGAATTTGGAAAGTGGTCATTCTCATATGTATTTATATGTGCATACATTAATGAGAAAATATGCTTCCTTGTCAATTATGTTTGTCTTTGTGGTGCATCTCCTTGTGTCGTTTGGCTTCGTGCTAGACAATTTGATTATCTACCACATACTGGATGAATTCCAAATGCTTTAATTTCATATCGCATGCTTGTTTGAATTTTGATGAACTTTCAAGGAGACAATGCTCAAAATTAGCGAGTAGATAATTGTGATGTGTTAGGGTTTCACCCTTTCACAATGTTTGATTGAATAATTGTTTAAATACTCATGGATCGAGATCTGATATATTGGTGTTGAAGGTATTCTCTTTCCTACTTGCGACTAGAGGTTACCTGTGAATGGAGGAGACCACTTATGCATGTGGAGACCACCCACACACCAACATCTCTCCTCAATAACAATTTTTTACCTGCACGTGGGTCACTACCACTTTACTAATTCAATCTACATATATTATTTGGTCTTGAAACCACAAGGATTGTCCAGAATATAGCGGATCTTAAAATCACATTCTCCGGCATCAAATTTTGAAGATTTTGAGGCCTTCATGTTCTAATGTGCGCTCTCAAATTGTCATTTGAAGTTAAAATGCAAGGTGCACATTAAACAATTCAGTTTCATGGAGGAATTTTGTAATTCAATTATGCAACATATTCATGTTTTTGAGCCATAATTTTCATTATACATGCATCGACAAGTGGCTATGAATTAATACTACATTCCCTCTTTGCAAATACAATATTATCAAGAATAGAAATAATGTTAGGGAGGAGATTTAATATGTAAGGATTTTTTTATGAGATCAATTTTCCAATGACTAAATTACCACATCATCTATTGGATATGATTAATTGAACCCTATTAGCTTGAAGTCAATTTCGTTATCAGGCTTGTTATGGTATACTAATTAAAGAGATGAATATTCTTGACTCAACAGTAACCACAAAGCGGCTTCGGAAATAATATTCTTGCAATTCGTTTGTTTATCTAAACTTCGATTTTGAATAGATTTTATTTACTTATAATTGCATATTAACATAAATGGGAAAAAAAAATTAAAACCATTCAGAGGCTATGGTCGGTGCTCATCAAATTTGTTGTATTGAGTTAGTCTCTCAAACCTGCATGAGGGAGTCTCTCATAATTGCATTCCATTAACTTATAGCACGATTGTTACAAAATCTTTCAGAGGAGATTTTGGACTAGTTTGGTGTGCCCATTTGAAGGATCCACACAAGTTTGCAATTGTTGCTACAACTACTCCAAAAGAAGGGGTTGTCGTCACTCAAGAACTCGGGTAAAGCATATTCATCAATTCAACTTCAAATTATAACTTGGAAACTGCTAATGTTGTAATTTTTATTGTATTTATGATACTTACAATAGTTCTTTTGTAAGTGTCAAATTGAAAGAAAGTTGAAATTTCAATGTACTTTGGTGCATTCTCAATTGTAATCGACACCCTTCATTTTTTGTGTTGAATTTTAGTTACTTAGTTTTTTTGTAAAATGACAGAGTTGCAAAAATACCTTCTCCATTTGAGTGAGTCCTTAATCACAGGTTTTAATGGATAGAATTAATAATTTGGTAGAGTTGCTGAAAACTCTACTTTTCTCCTATGTAAACAACACTGTCACGGTCGACATGACAATGCTTACTCATATTTGAGATTGTGAACAAGATTCACAAGACACTATTGAGTTTCTTCAACTTGAATCACAACTCAAGCATGGTGAGTTTCATCAAAGAAAGAAACACTCTGAACTTGTTTTGATTTAGAAAAATCCTCTCTTATGTGATTCATATTAGGAGCCTACACATGTTCATATCAATGATTTCAATTTCAAAGCACATAACTCCATTTCATAAGCAAAAGAAAATGAAGATGAAGTTATGCATACAGAGGTTCCACTTGTTCTTTCCAAGCCCATCATCGCACCATGACAGTGTTTTGACAAGGAAGTGATGGTTCAAAGCACATAACTCCATTTCATAAGCAAAAGAAAATGAAGATGAATTTATGCATACAGAGGTTCCACTTGTTCTTTCCAACCCATCATCGCAACATGACAGTGTTTTGACAAGGAAGTGATGGTTCACCTTCCTGATTTCTCCAATCCATTCTCGTTTCAGAGTGTTGGGTTCCTAAAAGAAAGTCCAGCTTCATCTACTTTAGTTCATAGTTTGACATGCCAATATTGTGATCAAGTTGCCCATATGAAAGATCAATGTTTTGATATGAACCCTTACAAGCGTTGTGGAAATCATACCCATTCTTTAGACATATGCTACATTCTAAAGAAACCTTAAAGACAGAAGATTTTCTATAGGTGGATCGCTTCTTGGAAATGGTTGTCAACAACTAAGAAGATTTATAAGTCATACCAAAGAACTCATTCTCAAGTAATGACACATCTTACAACTGAGATATCTTCTTCTCCTCACTTTGTACCTGGGAGGGGGGAATGACATCACTAAATAACATTCAGGAACAAGTGAGCTTGTATTAGATCTAGAGCCTTGATCCTGAACTATCTAGCCAAAATCAAAGTCGTAGCTAGATCCAAAGTTAGATCCATTACTATCCATTCAGTAGAATGCGTCATATTCTACTAACTTTTCGGAATGTTCCAAGAACCTTTGAGTCTTCAAGCCAAGTTCCAGAGTTTGTGGTTAGCCTAAAACCACTCATTTAGTAGAAGAATTACAACTTTCGATAGCCTTTTAGAATGTTCTAGCAACCTTTGAGCCTTCAAGCTAAATTCTAGAGTTTGTGGTCATCCTTAAATGACCCTCATGGTTTCCTGATTTGTGGTCATCCAAAACCACAACTTTATAGCTGTTGAGATATATCAGTTTGTGGTAAGCTTAAAACCACCCATTAGTAGCATACATCAACTTCTACTAACCTTTGATTCATAGAGATTCTTCAACCATTTGCAACTATCCTTATTTAGATTTCAATTCTCTACTTGGACTCATATACACCCCTTCGGATTAAAGGGGGGGATTGTTTGGAACCTAATCCTTATGGTTCGGCGTATAATTGTATTATTATTTACTATTCACATTTATGAGAGAAAATGTGAACATTCATTGAGAGTCCAAGAGACGCCTTAGAATTTCAAAACCAAGGGTCATTCTCATATTTATTTATATGTGCATACATTAATGAGAAAATGTGCTTTCATGTCAAATCCATTTGTCTTTGTGATACATCTCCTTGTGTTATTTGTCTTTGTACTAGCCAATCTAATTATCTGCCCCATTGGGCATCTAACGCAATGTAATAGAAGTTATTGCTTTTTATTTTAATTTGTATCTTTTGCAATGTTTTGGGATTCATTTTTTTCAAAAAACCTTACACCTCTTATTCAAAATAAAATAATGTTTTTATAAAAATTTACACCACTTGAAATTAAAACACAATAGTTAAAGCATTCTAGATATCAAAATTTGGATCAAAACTATTTATCATTTTTTACATCAAAATATACACTTAACAAAGCATTTAAACTTTTAAATTTTATATCAAAATTCTAAAATATTTAAATTACATAGTATTATCTTTAATTCCAAAATTTTAATTCAAGTATATAATTACCAACACCTTTGGCAAGTTATCCCATAAAATGTTAATGTCCTACTAGAATTCTTTACCATTATACTTGGCATCTATATTGATGATAAAAAACGAGGGAAATGAGCTACCGATTGATTTTATGAGAGCAAGTCTTGCAAATTATGTTCTAACTCCACTAGAGAAAAAAACATATACTCTAATAAAATATTCATCTAATTTTATGTTATATATATTGACAACAAACACCTAAAAAAGAAACTTTAATATACAATTGTTCACCCATTTTTTGTTAATATAGTACTGAATTCTTTTAATTTATAGATATCTAGTAGACCAATAGCGATACAGACATTCCCAATATATATTGTGAATTATTTTTATTCAAATTTTCAATATATATTCTTTTTCTATTAAATTCAGGTATATACCAAGGAGGATATACAAATTTTGAATAATATCATAAAGGCCCTGAGTGATGCACATGGGCTCCAACTTACTATCCAAAATTTTTATAAGGATTTCATAATCTATTTTTTTATTGTTGATATACAATATTTATGTCAAATCCCTCAAAAAGCAACTTTGTCAGAATCCCTCAACATAACTAGTGTAATTTAGTTTGTGTTGGGCCATATTTGAATAGAAAGTACAATAGATTTAACACTTATATATTGTAAGATAAATGACAACATTTACATCCAAACCATCATAAAATAGACAACATTTAACATAATAACAACCGACTTGATATTGGGGCGGCAGGGGGGGGCGGCGTTTCATCACCCCGGATGGAAAGATGGAATCAAATTTCTCTTGGGGGCTTGGAAGGGAAACGAATAATGTAGCGGAGGCACTGACCCTCTGGAAGGGACTTCAAATTGCTAGGAGTCGATGATTTAATGAAATTATCATGTTGGGATACTCGCGAATTATAATTCAAGCCCTCACTGAAAATACTCTCCTGTCCCACATGCAATTCCGTCAGCAAATTAGAAAAATTCAATCCTTGGTCAAATATTTTCACAAAGTCAAGTTCTTTCACATCCTAAGGAAGCACAATAGTAAATCAAACCTAGCTATGAACATTGGCTCCACCCTTGTTTTTGGAATTTTGTTGAGAAATGGGGCCAAAAATTTCTTCCAACCCCCATAGGACCTTGGCCTTAACCATGGGGTATAAATCTCCTTTGTGGCATATGTCAGCACACTCCCAAGTGGCGCATGCCTCCATGCCGTGGCGAATTTCCAGGATAGGACATGATGTGTGTGCAAGAATAGGGAATTGATTTCTGTGTTAAATTCTTGTACGGTCAGGTAGGACCGTTCCCAGCTCACTGAAGGAAATATGTCCCGTCTACCAAGTGCAAAATCAAACAAGGATTCTCAGGAAATTATGGATGTTTGGAGCAATTTGGGTGGCAAGGTTATTAGGTATGACAAGGGGAATGGATGTTGTTTTACGCTCTTGTCTGTCTGCATCAACGAGGAATTTGTGGGAGTTTTGAGTGTTCAGACTATTACTTGCACCATGGAAGCATCCTCAGCATCCTCTGAGTCCACCGATTCTTTCCCTCCTACCCAATTCATAGAGACGGATATCCAGGAGATGAAGAAGAAGATCAGGAAGATTAACAGGTACCTTGGCAAGATCGATTCAGGTGGTCGACGGCTAGATAATTTTGACAGGGACATGGCTTACCTAAGGAAAGAAATTGCCTAGTCAATTTTGTGCATTGAAAATGAACTGACATGGATGCTGGAAAAATTAGAAATTAAGTTCGAGAAGCTGGAATTGAAAGTGGTAAAGCTGGAAGCGACGAATTTCTCAGGTTCATCTTCTCGTTATGGCGAGAAAGCCAAATGAATTTCAGTCTTTTAGGATCTTGTTTTTGGATTTCTGGAGTCTGTCTGTCATTATTAGGATTTAGCTAGAAGTATTAGATCTCTTTTTTTATTATATGAGTAGGTTGTATATGACTGGAACTATCTAAGCTATATAGGAGAGGCACTGTCTGAACTCTATAAAGACTAGCACCGTCTGAACTCTATTTGTCGCTACCATAAGGGAACCTATGTTAAATTTGGCTCTATTTTTGTGGTTAAACCACCTATAAACATAAATCATAACCATTTTTGTCTAAAAAAACAATCGAATTGATATAATACAATGAATACACAATTGGAACACACTTTCATCAGTATAAAACATGAGTGTAACGTAAATGTCGAAATGAAACATGTACATATCATTGTTCGTCACCACCACCTAGATTATATTCCTCACTTAGAATGATAACATTGTTTTCTCAAAAATATGTTTTGATCTCCGATCATGTCATAGTACGAACCACCAATCTCTATCCAAAACATCCTGGTAAAAGAACACTTGGTTGAAGTGTTTCGGGTAAACATAAGGTTCCTTCTTTTCAACCTACATATTTTTAGAGATGATACATTTATCCCACTGGCATGATATTTCTTTACATTACTTTGGTTGAAAGTAACCCACCACTTTCACCTAAAAATAATGCATTGGAAAGATGAGAAGTCCACTTGCATGATCTCTTCCGACGTAAGTTAGCTTGCCCTCTATTATGTTTTAATCAAGATGGCTAGCATGAATAGATTAGAAAAAATCAACATACACACCATATTCAAATGTGACATGTAATGCATTCTTCTACTTCTCAACCATTGTAATTTCCCTTCTTGTAAATTTTGGAGAAATGCACAAATTGGGAAAATACGGGCTGAACTAGTTATGACTATAGAGGATTCCAACTTTCACCAAATGGTACCGAATTTGAAATTCAATGGTATGGTGAGTCTTAAAACATAATAATTTTTTTTATGGACACTTTGTATCTTACTTAACACCTTTGCAACTTAATTTGGGTTTAATGACAAAAAGGGCAAGATTACTAGGAAATTGTGATGAAATTCCCCCTAGGGTATAGGCAAAAAGGGCTTCCCAACTCATGTACGAACCTCCCAAATTTATAAGAAGAGTATTGGGACTGATATAAGACCTAATGAACTGTCATTTTACATGGTTATTATTTCTGCAAATTGGTTATATATTTCCACATTCGTTTGATAGCTTTCATTGATATTGCTTATGGGGAAATTGCATAACTAGCTCGATTTTGACAGATGAAAGGTAGAGTTAAAGGTTCAGAATAGGATATGGAATATAGACAGAATATACAGCATAAAAATTTCTTCACCAATAGTATTAAACACAAAATAAATTCCTTCATACAAGTCTAGTATAGAACTCATTCAGTAAAGGAGTCAAATACATGAAAACTAGTGATTTAATAGCATGAGTTGCAAGAGTTTCACATATGGATTTCTTGGATTTAGACCCACGATAATAGGGAAATGAAATTACAGATTAATAAATAATATATGTATGTTTCAACATCATGAAACTCATAGAACATACCTCATACAAATCTGATATAAAACTACTTCAGGATTGAAGCCAAAATCCATGAAAACTAGTGATATAGTGGCATGAGAATGCAATCTTTTCACACATGATTTTCTTGGATTTAGAGATGCATAGAATATGTGCATGAAATTAAAAATAATTACATAATATATGGCTTCCCCAACATCATAAAACTGATAGAAATTTCTTATTACAAATACGATGTAAAGCTACTTCAATATTGAAGCCAAATCCATGAAAACTAGTTATCCAAGAGCATGGGAATGTGAGCCTCTAACATATATATTATTGATATTTAGACTTAAAGAGAATATGGAAATGATATTATAGATCCATAAATCATACATCAAATCTTTGGCATCAACTATACTTAGCAAAGCGCAAGCACCCATTAGAGGAAATTTCAATTCAAAATGGGCCTCCTAAGGAAAATAATAAAATAGTATTTATTAATTTTGGAGGAAGAAAAGAAAAAAACTACTTTTTGTGTTCGTATTTTAGACATATCTCCCTATTTTTTTACTCAAATTTCGATCGAGAGAGATCGTTGGATGCGGAATTAAATTCTGCATCCAACGAGTACCCACTCTGCATACTTTTGATGGATGCCATCATCACGTTTTTTTAGGTATTTTTTGTTTTTTGGGTAGTGGGGTCCATAAAAAGTATGTAGAGTGGGTACTAGTTGGATGCAGAATTTAATTCCGCATCCAACGATCTCTCCCGATCGAAATTTGAGTAAAAACACGGGGAGATATGTCGAAAATACGAACAAAAAAATTAGTTTGTTTATGATACCTATCCCCAAATTTATATTAAAAATTTGTTTATGACCTATACGGTATTTCAAATTTAAAGAAATTTCATTGGCTAGCACATCATGACATGAAACTTTAATTAGGGTTCAAAGGCCCATTTTGAGTTGAAATTTCCTCTAATGACTCCAACAAGTGCGCCCTCAACATGAGAGTGTGGGGGAATGGAGAAGAAGGAATGAGAGAATAGGGAGATACATGAGAATTCAACCGTATGGAAATTTAAACTACAACTAAAAATCCTTCATCAAGATCCAATTATAGGTCTGAATGGCCCCTCCATCAACCAACTTAGAAAGGAATTCAACTCCCTCGAAATTGATTTACAAGCAGGGACAGTGAACACTCACCGTGCAATGGACAAGAAAAATCTCTCTAAAATGACAAAGGCCAATTAAAAAATGATCAAAGGCTATTATCATTCCTCATGATATCCTTTTATTAACTTCATGATGCCTCCTAAGGTCGAATTTCCCTCCATGGGATTCCTCCAACTCATCTCAGTGGTTTAGTAACTCTCATGACATGTGCCTTCCTCTCGATGCTCCAATTATTTCCCCAATTCAAATGGTTGACTATAACTCCAAAATTAGAACTATTGGAAGTTATTTTTATCCCTTTCATGTCATATTTTTCATAGGTCTGCAATCAGGTCTGAATTTGTCATACTTGTCATAGAATCTTTCATCATTTGTTGTCATAGAGTGCATAGAATCTCCTTCCAAGTGGAACACCTTGTATTCTAGTTTCTTCCTCTTCCATGGGATTTTCCCTCCTTTACCTATTCATATTCCTTGGATCATTATATTATATTTGACACAACATCACCCTCCAATAATGTTACATCTCCCATGTGTTCGAATTTGGATGAAGATCATGCCAAGTGTGTGGGGAATCTAGTCATCCAAAGGCTCCACAAGATTCCAAGTGTCTTCATGAACCCATGCCATCCTATTTTATTATAATTTATCATTTATTTGACCAATATAAATTTGAATATGGTAAACTAAAGTCCCTTTGGGTCCCATAGCCCCTTATTACAAAATTTATGTCTACATCTCAATCTAGGGAACTAGTAGGTCGGTGGAACATTATTTGCAAGTAGTCTTATTTGGAAATTATTTAATTGGGAGATGAAAAATGTATAAATTATTTCTTGTAAATATCCCATTTATTTCTCTTCTCTTCATACATTGTGACCCATGGTTGTATTGCCTCTGCATTGTAAAGAACAAATTTATTGATTGAATCAATTTCTACATTCACTGATGTAATCATGAAAGGAAAACGATTAGTATGAGATCCAATATATATTATCAATTTCACTCTAAATAGTTACTCTATAAAAATTGGACAAAATATAACTAACTTACTCTTTATCATACACTTTGTTTCATTCATTTGGAGTATCTCTCCTTCCCTTTTGTCCTCATTGTGTTGGTCGTCCCAAACCACTCCACTTGTCGGTGTGTCATCGATTTGATTGATGAAATAGAATAATAGAACAACCCATATACTATATACCCCTTCACCATAGACCCCTTGGGTTTCTCCCTCTGTCTAACAAATCCCTTCAACTTTTTTATGAACCTTTCAGAGAAAAACATCCAATGACATGAGACCACCCCAGCTAAATCAACCTCATCAAGTGGGTGAATTAGAATATAGAATTGTATGTACATGAAACTTGTGGACAATTCCTTCCCAAACATACAAATAATCTCAACGATCCCTCGACACTATCATGGAATCATATCCATATGTATCTCGTTTAATGTAATACAATGTACAAATGTATATCATTTATACATGGATCATCATTGATCTTAGGGGAATTCATGGTTCACACAACTATGTATGAGAAAAGGATAATGAAACTACAACATAAACATATAAGAAATTAATTGGCATAAAAAAAGTAAATTCATAGAATATTATAATAACCTAAACTGTAGAAAAAGAAGCATGTAATTCACATATATACCCTTAGAAGGTTTAGATGGTCATGTGTGATTTCAATCTCTATAATTCTCCTTCTACTATGAAGCATCATTGTAGAGTCGACCCATACAATGAAGGCAACCTCACACTTAATATAACATCCTTTGCTAAAGAAAGATAGTATTTCTTGAAAATCCATGGGACATTACCCTCTTTAAAAGACCAAGAGTTTTTGACCTCTCCTCTACATTTACTTCTTGGACAATGTTTCCTTTTAGTCTTTGAAGAAATAAGATCTCTCCTAACAACCAACGTGTCAAACATTTTTGAATACATGCATGGAATCCAGTAAGTGGGAAATCTGAAGATGGTCCCAATATGGAGGCTCATAAAACATAGATTCCCTTTTCATCCCAACAAGCCTTTTCTCAACATAAGTATAAAAAAATTAGGATCATCAAGCATAGGTTCCTTATTTGAATCGTACAATTATGCAATTTACTTCTCCCTTCTATGTGCCATTTTACCTATGCCGGATTATCAACATCATTATTTCAAGTCTTCTGGTTCTTTATGGTTTTCCATTGAAAGAAAATGTTTCTCTTCCAAAAGGGTAGTCATCCAGGAGGAACATCCTCGAGCAATTGTACACCGGATTTAATAGGTATTCGAATCACCTAGNTGGTTTGCCATTGAAAGAAAATGTTTCTCTTCCAAAAGGGTAGTCATCCAGGAGGAACATCCTCGAGCAATTGTACACCGGATTTAATAGGTATTCGAATCACCTAGCCTTTATTGAAGATCCACAACATTTACATCCATGATACTCTTTTGTTATAGTACCTATGATGTTATTGTATACATAACACTTTAGTGCCAAATAAGGTGATTGCACCAGATTAAGTTTGTCAAATAACATAATGGATATAACCACTTCAATCAACATGCTTACCAAAGCAAACTCATAGTCCTATATAATCATGCATTGTGTATGAATATATGCCATACAACGTAAAAGATCTCTCCACTGTGATGGGTTTTGATACATCATATACCTGTATCGTTTCCCATAATTACTTGAATTTGTCGATCATTAGAGGTAGACACCCATATTCTTCATATGAATTCTACTAGGAAATATAAGAACCAGCATAAGATGTCCGTTCTTCACGGAAAACCATGAAGGGATATTGTTATTGATCACTACCACTGGTCAAACAAAATAATTGGTGTTTTAGAGGGAATCTGGGTTAACTCCATCCATGGATATCCTTAATCGAAGGCTTCGTATTTCATCCTTGAATTTATTTGGCCATGTATCATCTACATGCTTTGTGACTATTGAATTTGTATGAATCCACATACACTAGTAGAAAAATGGATGTAAAATGACTAAAAATTGCATATAAATGACTAATAGTCATTTATTGCCAGTCATATATAATGTGACTAAATTTTTTTTGTCATTTATTGATTGATCAATTTGGTCTTATATTTAGTAATTTTTTTGTCATTGAGTGTTTTTAATTAGTCATTTATTTAGTAATTGGTTGATGTTAACTCGTCATTTAATTAGTCATGATGGTCATTTATTGTTGTCAACAAGTAGTTTATTTAGTCATTTTAATCTTTAATTGACATCAACTCATTCTTTATTTAGTCATAATAGTCATTTATTGTTGTCAAATGGTTGTTTGTTTAGTCATTTGTTTGGTCATTTATTTAGTCGTTTAGTTAATCAAAGTAGTTATTAATTGTTGTTAATTGGTCATCTATTTAGTCAAAATTGTCATTGATTGTTGTTAATTAGTCCTTTATTTAGTCATAATAGTCATTTATTACAATCATTTGGTCATATATTTAGTCATTTGTTTAGTAGATCGTCATTTATTTAGTCATAGTATTCATTTATTGTTATCAATTGGTCATACATTTAGTCATTTGTATTCTCAATTGTCATAAAGTGGTAGTTTTTTTTTATCATTTTGGTTCAATGATTTTCATCAATAGATGGTAAATTGATCTATCATTTATTAGTTGCATAATCATTACTGTAGTGAGAATTTATCCTCACTACATGGGTAAGAATGGCTCCCTTGTGCCTATAGGGCACAAGGGTAGGTTCCTACCCTTTGAAAACAGTAAAAAAACGGAATGTAAAAATGACATAAACAGAGCTGCGAATTGAAACTAAGCTAACCTATGCAAGACTAAGTAAATGGCAGCTACTGTAAACTAAATTTAAGAACTAATGACAGAAAATAAAGAAGAAGATAGGTGATGGAGCATTGTTGAACCCCTCTACACACAGTATGTTAGGGTTTTGCCTCCAAAACAAGCAAAATCAACCTAAGCTACAATGGAGAAAACTTGCAAACAAAGTTAATGAAAAACCTGCAAATAGAGATGAGGGTTAGAAAGTAAGAACAAATAAAACAAGCATAAACAGAGATTATACCTCACTTAGGTGGAAATGGGCCACCATGTCCTAGCTCATGGGAGCACCTCTCTCTTGGTTGGGAAGCAATGGCTTGGAGAAATGGAGATGGAGGAGAGCGAGAGTGGGTGGTTTGAGAGCAAGAGGTCTCAAAGCATCCACGGGTAGCATAACAATAGGCAAGTGAGGAGTGTTTTGAGAGTGACCCCCCACCCTCCTTATATAGTTTTTCCAAGGTGTTTTAGGGTTTTAAGCCCTTGGTCAGGGGTTTAGCCCCTTTTTTGGGCCTTTCGCCCCTTCTTCCCTAACTTTAGCCCCTTTCAGGGTTTTAGCCCCTTTTTGAGGGCTTTAGCTCCTATGGGTCTATCTTGGGCTCTTTTTTGGGGGTTTTAGCCCTTTTCTTCATCCTTGGGCTCTTTTGGAGGTGTGGGGGTAAAATGGAAAATCTTATGGAGGGAAATGAGTGTTGTGAGATGGTGTCCTTGGGTGGTGTAGGCCATAGAGAGCTATGTGGGGGATTTTTGGGTTAACAGATTGCCCCCTGATGTGTGAGGGTAGAAGCTCAATGTATGGCCGATGGACATCATAGGATTTGTTGTTGAGAGGTGGTGCTTCTGGGGATGGGGCATGGTGGCTTTTGGTTTTGTATTAATTTGGTTCCCATCAATGGGTGAGATAAAATAAATGTGTGACATGTATATGGATGAGGAGGGAATTCCCATGCTCGTGACAATGTCAAAAGAATCATGTGATCTATGCTCTAAAATACAAGAGTCGATCATATACAGCTGGTGTTACAATGTTGGTTGCCTCTCATGGGAGGTTGAATACAATACCGATCTGGTACATTGGACCCATGGCATTCTCATGGAATGCTACATCTTCATGACTGACGATATGCTGGATCTGGAACGGTACATAGCTATATGGACTCACTGATTGAGAGTCTGAGTCTCTGTGGTACAAGTATGCTGCATCAATCATAAAGGTATACCGAAGCACTATTGGGGCTTCAGATCACTGTCTCCAATGCAACCCGAAAATCACAAGGGACATAAACTGTTTAGGTCCCTCGAGTGGACTCACCAATGTGCTAGAGTTAGGTGACATCGGGGGTCTTCAACCAAGTAATATGTGGAACAAACCCTGTATGAATATCAACAGTGCGATGATGGAGTTGAAGTCGAGCACGTGAGAAACAACCATCCCAAGAGGCACTACGGATTCCTCTCAAGTGGTCCAAGGAAATCATTAATGGTGTAAATGAAACCAAGGTACAGGGACCTCTGGGTCTATCCTCTGGAATATGTGTGTTGGCATCGACAGAGGGAGACCTACCCCTAGTCAAGATAATGATGTTTCCTTGACCAAGAGCGCGAGGGATAACCAAAAGGTGTGAAGCAATATGGAGACTGACTCACTGAGTTGGGGGAGGGGGAAGGGAAGGGAAAAAACTGAACAGGGGCAGGCGGGGAGTGGGAGACTCAAACTTCCTTTGTTCAAAGTATGACAGCAGGGCGGACCAGGCAGCAAATGAAACTTAACTCTTGGGAATGGGATCATAGCTGTAATACCGGGAATGTCGCTGCAGATGGGAAATACTTGGAGGAGGTGGACACTTTTTATACTGATGGGATCCAAGGAAGACACATTACAGAGTACTCTAAACAAAGGCAACCCAATGTGGGGATGCTGCCAAACTATTTTCTATGGGGTGGTGTCTAGGGACACTGTTGTGGTACAATCTCATGGATTTTTAGCGAGCCCGAGAAGGTAAGTGCTCGATGGTGCTTTCAATTTTAGAGAGTCTGAAAGCACAAAGAAGACTCCAGTGGGGGCTCTTTTCAATTGGTAGTCTCCTGTGCCCGAAAAAGGATAAAATTATACATAGGAGAACTCACCCATCCTGGAGGGGTCGAGAGACTTCTTTACCGTTGGTAGTGCAATCAGGCTAGAAAAGGTTAAACCTATACTGACTGGACAGTCATTCAAATAATTTTACGAGCATGAATGAAACCAAGTTTGCTCGGTGATCTTTTATTGATGAAACGGCTGGAAAAGAGCTTAACGACAATCGGTGGTGATATTTTTCGTAAAGTGCGGCCCCTCTACCCGAGAAAGCATAAAATTATGCAAAGGGGAACGGTCTTGGCTTGAGTGTGCCAAGGAGGTCCTTTTCATGAAATGGTCTACATGGTCTGCAAAAGTAGGTAAACGAGACGGTGTAGATGGCCTTTCCTATACTTTAGCGAGCGGGAAAGGAATCAGCTGCGCTTGGCAATCTTTTCATTGTTTTAAGGAGTCAGAAAAGAGCTTAAATGAAACTCCAATGTGGTCAATCGACTACGGTGGCACTAGCGGTGCCCCCATGTCGGGATGTTGGACAGAGGTCCACAGGTCATCCACATAATATGGATGGAGCAGAAGGCTCTCAAACATACGAATACATAAGTGGGATAGATCGTGGCAGAGGCCTGCGAGACGGTGCGGCAGAGGCACGCAAACCGAGGTGGCTCTCAGACAGAGGTCAGGAGAGCGTGTGTGTGTGTTGCGGTGGACAAACTTGACTCCATGTGATGTAAGTACAAGTCCGGAGGCATTTATATGCCAAATACATGCAAGAAAAGAAATCGTTTTGTGGACAGTGGTCCAGAGGTCCGCATAAGGTGCGGTAAAAACAAAAGACAATCTATGTGTTCAAAATACAAAATAAAAGCTAAAATTGCATTCCTTAATGGGCAGTGGCTGGAGGACACTTCTATGTCAAATATATGGAAGAAAAACAAAGGGTTTTGTGGACGATGGTCCAGATGTCCACGTAAGGTGTGGTGAAAAAAGACAATTATAAACACAAAAATAAAAGTATAGTACAATCCTTAACGGGCGACAGCCCGACAGCTTGTATGAGTAGCGGTTGGGTAGTGTGATACGAGTACCGGTCCATAGACACTCGCATCGTTATGTCATGGCTTGTGAGTCGAGGTGACTTGGGGGAAATGGTCCCAAAATTGACTTATTAAACATGAGACGATGGTCTCATAACTAGATGAAAACTTTGATCCCGGAGGTGTGAGAGGTGTCTCGAACAAGTTCTGGGTGACTTTTGACTAGCAGCTGATGGTGTTGCCTTTGATTTTTGCTAAAAAACGTTGAAAAACAAGAAAAAGAAATTGAAGTGACTCATTGGTGATGTTAAGCATAAAATTTCTTGAGGTAGAGCCCATCGCGGGGGTTCTCCAAGAGTTGTCCATCAGAGTCAATGAGGGTGTATGCCCCTTTTCCGAGGCAACGGTGTATGACATATGGGCCATACCACATTGATTCGAACTTGCCTTTTCCCAATTTATCGTTGGGTTGGTCATAGACTGGGACCATATCACCTTCGCTGAAGGTGCGAGGGTGGACATGGGAGTCATATTGGATTTTTTATCGTGTTTTTGCTGCTTCAATGGCTTGGAGGGCAGCTCGACGATCTTCTATGGTTTGCTTGAGTTGGAGGAGTCGTTCTTATAAAGGTGAAGTATCAGGAAGGAGTTCCACCGCGAGGCGGAGAGATGGGATTTGGCACTCTATAGGGAGCACTGATTCAACACCATGTACTAGGTGAAAAGGGGTAAAACCGGTTATGGTTTTTGTGGATGTGCAATAAGCCCACAGGGCAGAGAATAGCATGTGATGCCAATTGGTTTTGTGATTTCCTACCATCCGTTGAAGCATTGTTTTGATGATTTTGTTAACTGCTTCGACTTGGCCATTGCCTTGAGGGTAGTAGGAAGAAGAGTACTGGTGTTCGAATTTCAAATGGTTGATAATTCAGCCCATACGGCATCTTCGAAGTGTACCCCATGATCAGAGACTAATTGTTTGGGGACACCAAACCGTGTAATGACATGGTTAAAGAAGAAACGTGCTGCGGTTTCAGCTTTGCAATCGAATGTGGGCATGGCTTCGACCCACTTGGTGAAGTAATCGACTGCCACGATAATGTACTTGTGGCCATTAGCCAAAATGGGGTTGATGGTCATGAAGTCGTTTTCCCATTTGCAGAAGGGCCCAACTGTGACTACGAGGAGTAATGTTGCGACGGGGGTTCTTGCCTTTGGGGCAAACAGCTGACAGCTGCGGCAATGTTTGACTGCCTCTATGCAATCAGCAAAGATGGAGGGCCAGAAATAGCCAATGCAAAGAATCTTTTGGGCGGTTGCTAGTCCTGAAAGGTGACCACCACAGGCTCCGCTATGACTGTCATTGAGGGTGGTCTCGGCCTCGTCACGGGTGAGGCAATGACGTAGGATGGTATCAATGCCTCGACGATACAAAACATCTCCAATCATCAAGTAGCGAATGGCTTGATGTTGGATGCATTGCCTATCCTCTCAATTGAAGTGTGTTGGGAACTTTTGTGTTCGTAAATAGAGAATGATGTCCCCATACCATGGGTCATTAGTGGATATGACGAATAGGAAATCATCAGGGAGATCATCCTTGGGGGGTGATAATGCAGTTAATGGGGGTAGATCGATCATGAGTGTGGCCAGTGTGAGTGCCTTCATGCTTTTTGGAGACACAAACTCTAGGTTAAACTCTTGGACGATGACTACCCACTTGGCTGCTCAACCTTGTAGAGGGCGACGGATTAAGAGGTACCACATTGGGTTTGAATCAACCACTACATGAGTATGGTTGGAAATGATGTAGTGGTGCAATTTTTGAGCCGAGAAGACGACGGCTAGGGCTAGTTTCTCCTCGGGTGAATACCGTAATGGGGGTCCTGTTAGCTTCTGACTAATGTAATAAATCACGTGCTCGTGGCGAGCATCGTCTTCTTGGACCAAGACTCTAGCAATGGCATTTTCTGAGGCCGACACATAAAGGATGAAGTCTCGAGTGAAATCTAGTGGTGAGAGTAATGGTGCAGAAGCCAGGGCTTATTTGATTTCCTCGAACGATTCTTGTGCTTGTTGATCCCAAACAAAGGGGATTTTTGTGCGGAGTAGGCGGATGAATCCATAGGATTTTGTTGCATACTCTAGCACAAAGCAGCAAAGGAAGTTGGCCTTGTCTTGCAGGCATTGTAGTTGGTGCCTAGTTCTTGGGGGAGGAAGATCAAGGATGGCTTGAACTTTGAGGGGATATACCGCTATCCCTTTGTGGGAGATGATAAATCCGAGTAAACGGCCTGCTGGGACACAGAAAATGCACTTGAGGGGGTTCAGTCAGATGTTGTACTTGCGGCAACGTAAAAAGACTTGCCGCAAGTCATCTATATGTTGTGCTTGTTTTCGTGATTGAGCGGTGAGATCGTCCAAGTAGACCAAGATGATGTGAATTAAATCGTGGAAACAATATGTCATGGCGCGCTGGAACGTGGCTCCAGCATTTTTAAGGCCAAAGGGCATGACTTGTTAGGCAAATGTGTCCCATGGGGTTGTGAATGTCGTTTTTCAATGGTCTTCTTTCCAGATTTGGAATTGGTTGTATCTGGAAAAACTGTCCATGAAGGAGAAGGCCTCATGTCCGACGCATGCATCGATGATCTGGTCGATGAATGGTGTGGTGAAGTTGTCTTTGGGACATGCCCCATTGAGATCACGGAAGTCTGTGCAAACGCGAATGGTACCCTATTTTTAATTCACGGGAACAGGATTAGAAACCCAAGTTGTGTATGCAATGGGATAAATGAAGCCGGCTGTGCACAGCTTCTCTATCTCGGCTTTCACCACAGCCACTTTGGATGGATGGATGGGCCATTGCTTTTGGCAGATGGGTGCCACATCAAGCCATGTGTCGATGTGGTGTTCCATGATGGATGGATCTAAGCCAGGCATTTTAGTATATGACTAGGCGAAGATGTCACAAAATTATTGGAAGAGAGCGGTATAGGCATCGACCTCTTCCGGGGAGCAAGATGACCCCAGCATGATTTCTTCAATGATCTCAGAGTTGGTTGAGATGTCGATTTTAATGGTTGGCAAAATGTTCACCATGTTCCCTTATTCGAAGGCATCTGGTGCTGGGATTGGGTTCTTGAACCAGTCAACCTTCCCATGGATGAAATATTTGGTCTCCATAGAAAACTGGTCAGACTACTACACAAGCTCTTCTGGGAGGAAGAACGAGCGATGGTGCATGTCGTCCCATGGGTATTCTAGGGTGGTCAAAGCTTCAAGGATCTCCTCATCATTGTTGAAGCAACGAAGTGACAGGTCTGATGGAACGTTGTTGGAGATGGGAATGAGCTGGTTGGGGGAACTAGACATCATGTAAATGGACATGGTGTCGGACGAAGGATGTGGTGTTGGGTGAAATTCTTCGATCAAGGTGATCTCAGACTCAGGGGAATGGTGACGGAGGTCAGCAAGAGCCATTTGAAATTTGGGCAGGTCTTGGCAATGGTGGGAGTAATGTCCATACAAGCCGCAAAGGGCACAAGCATGGTTTGTCCTTAATGCCTTGTTCTTTACTACTGGCGTGGTTGGGAGTTCAACCACGGGGATTTTTTCATTCGTATCCATGGCATCCAGATGTGCACAAATCACTGGGATTTCAGGGAAATTCTGAGTTGGATGGCCCTGTTGTTTGTAGATGGCACAAGGTGGGACTTGTCATGGTTCTACAGTGGCTTTGGTGTTCTTTCCCGCAGCCCTTTTGGTTTGGGGTGGTGCAGGTGTGGGTGCGACGGTTGGCTTATGTGGATCGGGTGGGGGGTGAGACTCAACCGCAATAGGTTGCACCGAAGTTAACACAACCTGGGGCATTGCTGGTTGAGCTGGTGGATCTAGATACCACACCGGGATCCCCAATGTAAAGTTGGGTAGGATTAAGGTGGCTATGACCGACTTGCTCATGAAACCAGGTGGGGGAAGGAGGCAGGGAATCGTATGGACCGGAGATGAGCCCACATAAATCCCAGCTGGTTGCATGTGGGGGTGAGGTTGTCGTTGCAGCTGCGCGTAATGCTACTGCTGCGAGTGATGTTGCGGCTGCTATTGGCGTTGCGGCTTCGGACGATGTTGTGGTTGTGGTTGGGGTTGCGGCTACGGTTGTTGTTTGGGTGCAGCGATGCTTGATGAGACCATGCACAAGTCCGCAGTTTGCTTTTGTGTCGGTGGTGGTGACACCAACAGGAAGGGAACCGTCATGGTGGGATCGGTAAACAACCTAGGGCCCACATTCAATAGTGGGTAGGTTGGTGTGTTTTCAACCACAGTGTTGATTGCATGGATGACGTTAGCATGTGCAGTCACCCCTTGCGGCTTGGTGGTGCTAATGGTAGGGATAACATTGGCAGGTGTTGTTAACCCTTGTGGATCATGGTAGGTGATTTGGTCGACCATCACAATATTCCCTTCATGGGGAACATCATGAGGTGGAAGACAGTTGACGCTACGGCTCGCATGGCATACATGTAACTCCTCCCGAGGAGGAGGTTGTAATCCAATTGAGTGTTGATGACCTTGATGTCGATAATGACTATATTCCCGGCTAACGTGATGGGGACATGGGGGAGGATTCCTTGGGATTTAGTGGGGTGTCCATCATAATCCCACAGAGTTGTGGAGGACAGTTGCAGAATTGGTGATCCAAGCTTCTGCCAAACCAAGGTAGACATGACACACGTGGATGCCCCCTCATCCACTATGCATCGGTGCACGACCAAGTTCCGGATGGATACCAGGATTTGGAAGGCAATAGTGGAGGGCATGCGCGGCTCTCCGTTCTCTGTATCAAATGTGATTAGCTTGGAATCGGAGGGGTCTACTGCCCCTAGAGCGGCTAGTAAGGCTTTATACTACATTGGGCACATTTTAAGTACTTCAAGAGCGGACATGGCGGTTGGCGTTTGGGCCAAATCATCCATAATGCTATAGCTGACTGTAGCTCTAGCTGTGGAATTATTGGTAATTCTGTGTATGGGGGGGGCGTGGGAACGGGGCTAACTGGAGAGGTAGGTTGGTTGTCTTAGACATGGATGCTACTGATGAGTCAGCAGGTTTGGTGGTGGTACCATACTGATTTCACCTAGTCTGTAAGTTGACCTCTTTAGTGGTCATGGTCATCAAGTGGTGAACTCCTATTTCGACTGTGGGTGGTGCCCTCAAAGTGTTGGGATTGGCCTGGGGAGGGGGAGCGGTTGCCACCAATCCTTGGACTGGTAGTGGGTTTTGAAGCACCATGGGAGGAGGTCCTTGTGGTGCCTCGTTGGGTTGGGCTTGGGTGGGGACATTGGCGGCCTGTTGGGCCTCATTTTGAATGGCCTGCTTAGCACAAGCCATGAGGAGACACTCAAATGTGTAATGCCCATAGACATCACAGAGTGTACAGGGTTGGTTTGTGTGCAATGGTGCATTGCATCTTGGTGCATTCTGCCATGGGGGTTTTGGGCTGGCTGGTTAGCCATGTCATTATTGGGAGGGTTCGGTTGCTGACCGCCTCCCTGCGATTGGTTATTGCCTTGGTTGTGGGGCCGGTTGTTTCTAGCTTGCCCTTATTGATTATTGGGGGCAGGCTGGTTGGGACGGTTTTGTTGTGCGAACACTTGTCCCAACGGTGCAGGTGGAGTGGGTGGAGCGGGGGCGGGGGCTTGAACATGTTGCACCGGTGGTGCATAGTACATTTGTGGGGGTGGTGGTGCCACAAATGTGGGCATTTTCCCCACATACTATTGTGTTGGCCAAGCCATGGCCTCATCCTACTGCGGTGGCGCAGGTTGTGCATAAGAGGTTGTTTCCCCGGACTGAGACATCATTCTAGCATAGTCCGGAGCTTGGTTTTGATAAGCAACATTAGTTGTGTTGCTTGGTTGTGGCGCCATAGTAGGTGGTGTCGGTCGAGGCTGTGGTTGTTGGGAGACTGACCCTATGATGCCATCCGCAGTGTGGGATGCCCCCGGTGCGTCGTGGTAAGAGGTGCTTGGACAGGGAGCATCTGGAATGACAGTGTACAAGTATCCATACTGGGCGTCAATGAGATCAAACTATTGGGCCTTCAATATGGCCTCTTCTTCAGATTGGGGACGTTCAGATGCGACTTCCTTTGCGATGGGCGGGAGAAAAGTCTTGAGGAACCAATCCAAGAAGATCCTATCGTCAAGTTCGATTTTACACAAGCTACGGTGCCACCGCCACTCATGGATATGATCAGTGATATGAGTGGCAATGTTTTGGCAACAAGATAGCAAGATCTCCACCCCCTCGTCATATCTGACAGGGAGTTGGAAATATTGTAGGAACATGAAGGCTAGGGAGTTGAAACCGGGGTACTTGGCTTGTGGCAGCTCAATGTACCATTTGGTCGCGGCACCTGTAAGGGTGCATTGGAACAGCCTCAGCCTGATGGAGTCTTCTACAATGCTATTGGATGAGCACCATAGATGGAATGTCATTATATGATTTTGGGGACATTCCCCGGCTTTTCCCTCAAACTTTGGGATGTATGATGGCAGCTTCGTTGGCATAGGTGGCCAGAAAGCTTGGTGGTGGATGGGATCATTTGTTAATATAGCCAAGTCATGCAAGTTTAGACGAGCCATGAAGGGCAGATTTGACCCCAAGTTGATGTGGGATGGGGCTGCAATGGGGGTGGGGTTTGTAGGTGCATAGTGCATCTGCACAGCTGGGGGTGCTTGTGGTGGCACCATGGCAGATGGGCCAATGCCCCCAAGTTTTGTGGGTGGGATGGTGTGGGTAGAGGGGGGATTTCCCCCATGCATGGTGGTAGGGACAATGTGGGTGGTTGGTGCACTGCCCCCCTATGTGGCAGGTGGGACAATGTGTGTTGAGGGGCCATTGCCCCCGTGTGTTACCACTGGGCCAGCTTGGCTGGTCACTATTGGTGGTGGAAATTGGCTAATGATAGTCTGCATGACTATGCTTGGACCGCTTGCCAGGTTGTGGGTGACAGGTTGTGATGTGGACATGGGTCCACTTGCTAAGGTTAGGCCGAAAAATGGATCCGGGTTTGCAGTAGCCATGGGGCTATATGGTGCGGTGTGGAGGTCTGGTTTAGATTGATATGGGTGTGAATCAGAATCAAAGGCTTTGTGGCCCTCTGATGGTGTGGGAGATCTCCAAGAACAACTACGACGGTGCCGACTGAGTGTTCCAAATGGTGGTGGTTCGCCTCTTAGATGTGAGGAAGATCGTGGAGGATCAATTGTGTTTGCTTTGGTGTATGAAACTAGTGGGTATGAGATTTGGACCCTGGTTTCAATGGCTTCCTATTGGATGAAGGTGGTCTCTCGGCCACCAAGACTACCAGAAGACAGCACTTGGCTTGTTCCTCATGGGCGATTCTACTCAATCGGAAGGGGTCGTTGCCCGTTTCGCTTGGCAATTCCTCTCAGCGGCCAGCTAATTTGGGGTTCCTATGGTACTCCTCACAATGATTTTCTGGGAAAATCCCAAGTACTTCCCATAGTTGAAGCAGTTAGGGACTTATGTCCTCAAAGACTACAGAATTGATTGAAATTAGTGTAAATTTGGTAAATTTTAAGGCTTACTCAGCGTCATGAACTGAGTTGGGTTAATTATTTGGTATGGTGTGTTGGATTGCTTGTTTGTTCTGGTGTTTGGTTTGCAATATGGTTTATGAATTCATGGTAGAGTTCACATCATGGTTTTGTATGCAAACAGAAACAAAAATTTGTAAGCAAATATGGTGCTTAACCCTGAATTGTTGGCCTAACAAAATGTCTGCCTCTCAGTGGTATTCTTCTTCGACCAAGAGAAGGTGTTGGGCTCTCAACACAATGGGACTATGCCCATCCGTAGATCCTCAGGTCACCTCCCAAGTGCTAGGTTGGTCAACAGGGAGGACGCTTAGCGCCGTGAGAATCCCTCCTTCTCTACCTCCTCTACCTTCCAGGTCACCTGGTTTTAGTGGTTTAGGAAAAATACCATGGAGTGCCTAGATCTATATGAGCTTTCCCTTCTTTGTATCGAAGAATACCCCGGAGGATGATGACTAGGTAGAGGAGGAAGGGGACAACAAGATGGTTAATTTTAGGTTACTTTTAGTTAGGCTAGTTCATTTTATTAAACCTTAATGATTGATTTAGCATATACACTTTGTTCATGGATTTATTTGCAGAAAATGAAAACTAGAATTAAAAGAGACCTACAATGGAGGACAGAGACGACTGGGCTGCACTAACAGTCCTCTGAAACTGAAAATTGCTGCTAATTAAACTCAAAAACAACTTCTGTGTGACAGGCCGCACATTTCTGACCAAATCCCGCGAGGGGGCCATGAGATTTTTCCAGAAATGAGCGAGGGGGTCACACAAAATGCCAAAACAGCTGCAACTTGAGCTCCTGGGCTGAAGTCACACCTGCCTGAGGATTAAGTGTGCCCTGGGCATGCCTATCTCGAGATTAAGTGCACCTTGTCTCACCTTTTCCCCCAATAAGAGCGACCTGCTCTGGAAAGGGGTGTTTTGGTGAGGCAGGGTCAGATCTGGCCGACAGTAACTGGTACTAGGGTCAGTCTAACTCAACTCAACCTAGAAAAGGATTTGGCACTGACAGAAACAAGGAATAAAGTAGATTTAAATAGATCTAAACTAAGATTTCTGAGAACTAGAGTAAAAACTGAAAAACTTGAAAATTGAAATTTTTTGCCTAGGGATCCTGTGGGATCGACCCAGGGGAGTCGCCAAAGCTGTAGTGAGAATTTCTCCTCACTACAGGGGTAAGAATGGCTCCCTTGTTCCTATAGGGCACAAGGGTAGGTTCCTACCCTTTGAAAACAGTAAAAAAACGGAATGTAAAAATGACATAAACAGAGCTGCGAATTCAAACTAAGCTAACCTATGCAAGACTAAGTAAATGGCAGCTACTGTAAACTAAATTTAAGAACTAATGACAGAAAATAAAGAAGAAGAGAGATGATGGAGCATTGTTGAACCCCTCTGCACACAGTATGTTTGGGTTCCTCCTCCAAAACCTGCAAAATCAGCCTAAGCTACAATGGAGAAAACCTGCAAACAAAGTTAATGAAAACCCTGCAAATAGAGATGAGGGTTAGAAAGTAAAAACAAATAAAACAAGCATAAAAATAGATTATACCTCACTTAGGTGGAAATGAACCACCATTCCCTAGCTCATGGGAGCACCTCTCTCTTAGTTGGGAAGCAATGGCTTGGAGAAATGGAGATGGAGGAGAGGGAGAGCGAGTGGTTTGAGAGTAAGAGGTCTCAAAGCATCCACGGGCAGCATAACAATAGGCAAGTGAGGAGTGTTTTGAGAGTGACCCCCCACCCTCCTTATATAGTTTTTCCAAGGGGTTTTAGGGTTTTAAGCCCTTGGTCAAGGGTTTAGCCCCTTTTTTGGGCCTTTAGCCCCTTTCGCCCTAACTTTAGCCCCTTTCAGGTTTTTAGCCCCTTTTTGAGGGCTTTAGCTCCTGGGGGTCTATCTTGGGCCCTTTTTGGGGGGTTTTTAGCTATTTTCTTCATCCTTGGGCTCTTTTGGAGGTGTGGGGGTCAAATGGAAGATCTTATGGAGTGAAATGAGTGTTGTGAGATGGTGTCCTTGGGTGGTGTAGGCCATAGAGAGCTATGTGGGGGATTTTTGGGTTAACAATTACAATTACCAGTATATTACTTTCAGTAGTAAATGTTCATTTATATGATATGAATAATTTATTAAAAACCATAAATTTGGTAATGCATAAATAAACATAGTATTAAAATTGAATTAAAACATGCAATTAAATAAAAAAAATATCACATATACAAACAAGCTACAACATAAGATATAACATATTCATTCAACATCATGTGAAAAAATAAAGCAATATGGAATTTAAACATAAAATCAAATGAAAACATGTAGTGCAATTTAGATAAATCATTGCAAGCTGATCACTTATGTTTATTTTATCAAAAGTGTCAAAGACAAAATTGTCACTAAGAGTTTCCAACTGTAGTGCAAATACACCATAATAAAATATCCACTAATAACACGGCATAAAGCAGTGGGCCAAATGGTTGTCTAACAACTAGTAGATGATAGACATGAATTAGTGGGCCACGTTGTCTAATAGATATGTAAACTTATGCAAATATTTTAGTGACCATCCAATGAAGCTTCATTCCTTCTCTTTCAAACATACACACCATCTATTTTTATTTTATAGGGAAGGGGTACGTTACTTTTGACCTTAAAAATATCCACATTTGCATCTCTTGATTTGCTCAAATTTACTTCATGTATATTAGACAACAAGTGAATCCATCTAACGCCCACATTAGAACTTTCATATGGATCCAAAACCTTTACTTTATCGCCTTCTTGGAGTACGAATGAAGCTTCATTCCTTCTCTTTCAAACATACACACCATCTATTTTTATTTTATAGGGAAGGGGTACGTTACTTTTGACCTTTAAATATCCACATTTGCATCTCTTGATTTGCTCAAATTTACTTCATGTATAATAGACAACAAGTGAATCCATCCAACGCCCACATTAGAACTTTCATATGGATCCAAAACATTTACTTTATCACCCTCTTGGAGTTTATTAACCCATTCCTACAAAAAAAAAAACAAAACACATTATATTGAATTTGAAAAATGTTGTTACAATAGCAATTATACTCTCTTATTTAGCATAAAGACATTATATTGAGATATGAAAAATTACATAACAATTAATATTTAGCATATTGTAATCACCTTGAGTACTTTGGCACCACTATGAATGTCATGCACATGCTCATAGAGTTCATCATCATCACTATCAATATCAACATCATGTTTTGTAGTATTGCGAGCGCCGTTGAAATGGCCTTTTCCTTTTTTTGTTGCTTTCATATAATTGCTTTGCATGTGGTTTCATCATGCAAAAAAATATACAACATTAATTAAAAGTATGAAAATTTCTATATTAAACATTCAATAGTCAAGCAATTGAATGCAAACAATGAATTTTTATTCAAAAGAACATTTTAAGCAACATATTAACTATTGCAATGACAATTATGTTATGATATTTAGCATTCACCATTTTAACATTTGAAATGGCATCACATATACCCAACAATGATGATGCACCATCAAGTGATGCATGCACTACAAGTTTTGTGTGTGCTAAAGTTAACTCTTGACTGCAAGAGACCCAAGCTTAACACATCTTAATGCTCAAAGGAAAATGTTGATTGATTGATTGGATTAATTGTGTAACAATAGAAGGGGAATTGAAAAGGTGAATAAATGACCAGTAATCAGGCATACCATATCTACCAATAAGTACATACAAGAGAAAGTAACAAGGATGATGTAAAAGTATAAATATTACAGACATTAAACATACATTATCCAGTTTTGAAGGTTATATGTATGACAACAAACAACTAAGACATACACAAGGTAAAAATACTTTAAGACGAAAAAAAATTCTGAACAAAAGAGATGCAAATGCATAAGACTGCTAGGGAGAAACAAAAGAGATAGAAACACTATCCATTGTAAGAATACCGAGCAAAACTACACCAAAACATGGATCTGTATTTGCATAAATGATAAGTCAAAATGGCTCATAATGGATATTACATCCTCCATACAATCCTCAAAATACACTTACATACTTTAAAAGAAGCTTTCAGACTAATGACATTCAACCCTTATAATCACACACAGCTTCTCTCAGCCGGAACCTCATCCATTTTTCATTTCAAAATTCTAGTTTTAAGTAGAAAAGTAAGCATCTATAAGTTGTTACGAGATATTACAGAGTCAAAATCTAACAATAATCCCCAAATCTTGAATTAGTTACAGAACAATTTGCGACTGCTGATCATTATCCTGGAAATATGGAACTGCTTGTTGAATATACCAAATCGATGCTTCAAATCCGGAACTGTTTTGCGAAAAATAATCTCGTGATATGCTTAAGGAAAAGAAATCGACACCTATGACTACTATGTTGTCACTTGTCAATTTTATCTTTTTGGAAATCATCATGTATCTGAATACTGGATCAATGCTTTAAATCATGGAAGTAGCGGCTAGGTGCTATGTTTTCTTATACTTTGTTGTAGAAAACATGGCACTTTTGACATTTGATACTTAACATTGTGGAATTCATTAATTACTACACCGATGGCTGCAACAAATTTTGAAGAGGCAACATCAACCGCCAAAGTTCTGAAAAGGCATCACCACCCAGAAATATGATCGCCAAAATTTTGAAGAGTTGTTACATCGCCTCACTACCTGAAATATATAAGATTATTTAAATTGTCAAAAACCATTTTGATGCTACAGAACAGTGCCAACAAAGCACATCTAATTTCTGAAGAGGTAGCGCACTTTCCAAATTTGTTAGACTGTAAATCATTAACAGAGAATTATGTTTTGTGTAAGTGAAGGGTCAGTTTGTAATTAATGACCGACTTATTTGAAATACTATATATACACATCTTGTAGTCGTGCTTTACATAGAGTTAGACATAATGTAATAGAGAAGTTGATTCAGAGTTGAAACTCAGATTTACTGTGTATTTTTATTTTTACTCTGTTTCTGACTGTGAAAAAATCAGTTTTATTTTAATGTCAGTTTGTTGTGGCAGCTAGAGTTTATTTGTGTGAATGTTGTTTATTAATTTAGTAGAACATTTGTGTTAAGTTTTTGGACATAGTGGTCATCCAATCATTGAAAAATAGTGAGTTATGAGTGTGTTGTAGGTGACTGTTAGCAGTCACAACTAAGTTGAATTAAGCGTGTTAATTGTTGTTAGCTGTAACAGCTAGTTGGGACATTGTCTAGGGAATATTGTAAGCTGTAACAGCCAAGTTGTTACAATATTGTAGGTGTTGGGGTCATTTTTGAGCTCTGTCAATGAAGTTGTACATTGCTGCAAAGTTTTGATAGAAAATTTGTACTTTGTTATAAAGTGTTATTTTGAGTTGTACGTGAAGTTTTAGTGCTACTAAAGCAAAGAGTGGCACTCCCTTGCCTTCCTCTTAGTGGTATCAGAGCATGGTTAAGTTTTATTTCGTGTCTAAAAGCTTGGTTGAGTTTTTTGTCTTATTGTTTTTGGAATTTAATTGAAATGGATACTAACAACAGTGTAGTGCAGCCACAAATTCCAGTGTTGTCTGAAAGAAATTATGACATGTGGTTTATTAAAATGAGAACTATCATGCATGCTCAGGACTTTGGGATTTTGTTATGATTGGTTATCTAGAACCAGCTAATCAAGCGGCTGAGTTGGCTCTGTCAAATGTTGAGTGTGTTATGTTGAAGGAAAATAGGAAGAAGGATAATAAAGCTCTTGGTCTTATTCAGCAAGTCCTGAGTGAATCTATTTTTCCGAATATATCAAGTGATGAGTCTTCAAACAAAGCTTGGGACACTCTTGAAACATGTTATCAATGTGTGATCAAGGTGAAGAATGTTATGTTGCAGAATTTAAGAAAAGACTTTGAGAATCTGAAGATGAAGGATGATGAGACTGTTGATAGTTTTATGACACAAGTCATGAGTGTTGTAAACCAGCTATGGCAGTATGGTGAAGACCTCCCTGATCAGCGTGTGATTGAAAAATTGTTGAGATGTTTTCCAAAGAAGCTTGAAGCAGTGGTTGTTCCAATTGAAGAGTTTAAAAATATCAGTCAAATGCACATTGATGAGATGACTGGTTATTTGATTGCTCATGAATCAAGAATGAACATATATGATGATACTCCATTAGAAAATGCTTTTAAATATCAATTAAATGTTACTATAGGTAGAGGCAGAGGAAGAGGAGGACGAAGTGCTGGTCATAGTGACAGCAAAAATGATTCTAAAAATGAAGAGAAGTTACAGCAGAGTACTCCTAGCTTAAGGGGGAGTAGTAGCAGAACAAGACAGTCAAGAAATCAGAGGTATGATAGATCTAAAGTTTAGTATTTTTATTGTAAAAAATTTGGGCATTTTGCTAACAAGTGTTGGAAGAAGCAAGCAGACTCTAGTAAGTTGTCTACACACACATGACAGAGAAGACTGCAAATAAAGAGAAACCTATGTTTTTGACTTGTAATGTCACTCATGAAAGTTCAAAAGATATATGGTTTTTGGAAAGCACATGCAGCAACCACATGACTGGAAATAAGGAATTATTTTCAAGTCTAGACACAAGCATTCAGTCTGAAGTGAAGTTGGGTAATGACTGTAAGGTAAAAGTTAATGGTAAAGGTGTGATTGTTGTATATGCGAAGAATGGTAAAAGAAGAACAATACATGATGTTTATTATGTTCCTAGTTTAATGTGTAATTTATTAAGTGTTGGACAATTGTTGGAGAAAGAATACAGAGTATTCTTTTAAAACAAGGTATGCACTATTTATGATAAATACCCAAGCAAACAATTGATTTCCAGAGTGGCAATGACAAAGAATAGAATGTTTCCGCTGACTATGAGAAATAATTTGACTAACTCTTTGAATGCTTGTAAAACTAAGAGTTTAGATCAATCATGTTATGGAATTTGAGATATGGCCATTTATATTTTGGTGGCTTAGAGTTGCTACAGAAAAAGCAGATGGTAAAAGGATTGCCCAGTATTGAGCAACCAATAGGCTGATGTGAGAGTTGCATATTGGGAAAGCATGCTAGAGAGAAATTTATTTCGAGAGTCTCATACAGAGCAAAAGCAGCATTGGAGTTGGTACACACAAATTTGTGTGGACCGATGCAAACACCTTCTTTAACTGGTAATGTTTATTTTATGAATTTTATTGATGATTACAGTCAAAAAAATTGGGTGTATTTGTTGAAACAGAAATCTCAAGAATTTGATGTGTTTAAAATTTTTAAAGCTATGGATGAAAAAGAGAGTAACAGATTTGTTAAAGTCTTGATATCAGATAGAGGAGGTGAGTATATGTCAATTGAATTTATGGAATTTTGTAAATATCATGGAATTTAAAGGCAGTTTACTGCATGCTACACTCCACAGCAAAACAGTGTAGCAGAAAGGAAGAATCAAACCATTATGAATATGGATCGAAGTATGATGAAGGAGAAGCATATTTCAAATTAATATTGGGGAGACGTTGTTACTTGTTCAATATACATTTTGAACAGAAGCCCCACAAAGAGCATGAAGGATCGTGTTCCTCAGCAAGCTTGGAGTGGTAAGTGTAGCAGCATATCTCATTTAAGAATTTTTGGTTGTGTAGCTTATGCACATGCACCTGAAGAAATGAGAAGAAAGTTAGACGACAGAAGTCAGAAATGTATTTTTGTTGGATATAGTGAAGAATCTAAACCATACAGACTTTAGAATCATGTCACCAAGAAGTATGTAATTAGCAGAGATGTGGTGTTTAAAGAATAAGAAGCATGGGATGGGAGCATTGATAAATTAGTTGGTGAGGACGTTGTTGCACCTCATGCAGAAGATGAAGAATATGAATAGGGCACACATGGAGGACAATCAACTCCACATACACCAGTAGTAAGGACACCTTCTAGAATGCCCAGAAATCATGAACATTGTGAACCATCAAATATTGGTGGACGACAAGGAACATGATCGAAGGTAAGCAATGAATCAAATCCTACATTAGCATCATTAAGAAACAAAGTCATAGGTCAGAAAACTATAATTTTAAGAGAATTGTATGATCAAAATGAAGAAGTAGATCAAGTTTCAAATTTTTCATTTACAGCATGTGATCCTGTAGATTTTGATGAATTTGTTAAAAAGGATGTTTGGATAAAAGCAATGGATGAAAAAATTGATGCCATAGAAAGAAATAATACTTGGGATCTTGTAGATTTGCCTGAAGATAAAAAATGTATTGGTGTCAAATGGATTTATAAGACTAAGTTAAATGTTGATGGTGATGTTGAAAAATATAAAGCAAGACTTGTAGCTCAGGGGTTTAGTCAACAACCTGGTATTGATTATAATGAAACATTTGCACCGATAGCCAGAATTGATACAGTAAGGATGGTATTAGCTATTGCTGCTCATAATAAATGGTATGTACATCAAATGGTTGTAATGTCTGCATTTTTAAATGGATCTTTAAAAGAGGATGTTTATGTGAGACAACCTCCGGGATATGAGGTTGATGGACAAGAAGACGAAGTCTACAGATTGAATAAAGCGTTGTATGGATTGAAGCAGGAACCTAGAGTTTGGTACAACATAATTGATGAATACTTGAATAGTGAAGGATTGAATAGATGTCCAAGTGAGCCAACATTGTATACAAAGGTAAATCAAGAAGGTAAAATACTAATTGTTTGCTTATATGTGGATGATTTGATATTCACTGGAGATCTTTCTGTAGATGAGTCCAAGAAAGCCATGAAAATAGAATTTGAGATAACTGATTTAGGATTGATGAAATATTTCCTTGGTATTAAAGTAACTCAATCTAAAGATGGTATTTTTATATGTTAGTCTAAATATGAAAATGATGTATTGAAAAGATTCATAATGTTGAATTGTAATCCAGTTGTAACCCTAATATCAACTGGCACAAAACTCAGTAAGGAAGATGGTCGGTCAAAGGTTGATCCAACATTGTATACGAGATTGGTTGGAAGTCTCATGTACTTAACTACAACAAGACCTAATATAATGTTTGTAGTAAGCTTGATTTC
Source organism: Pseudotsuga menziesii (assembly GCA_001517045.1). NCBI lineage: Eukaryota > Viridiplantae > Streptophyta > Pinopsida > Pinales > Pinaceae > Pseudotsuga > Pseudotsuga menziesii. The sequence continues at coordinate 681,694 of LPNX010124102.1, forward strand.
AAGATTTATGGAATCACCAAAGAATACCCACTGGCAAGTTGGAAAGAGGATTTTAAGATACATTGTCGGAATAACAAATTTTGGTATCCAGTATACATATAATTCAAATTGTAAGTTAATTAGATATACTAACAATGATTTTGCAGGTTCTATAGGTGATAGAAAGATCACATCTGGATATGTGTTCAGTTTTGGATCGGGATCAGTAGCATGGGGATCAAAAAATCATCCCATAGTGACACTATCCTCTACTGAGGAAGAGTATGTTGCAGCAATAGCAGATGCATGTCAAATTGTATGGATGAGAAGAACTCTTTCTGAGTTACAGCATGAACAGAATGAACCAACTCAAATTTTCTGTGACAATAAATCAACTATTGCACTATCAAGAAATCACGTCTTTCACAAAAGAAGTAAACATATTGATGCAAGGTATCATTTTATTCGAGAACTGATAAATAACAATGAAATCGATGTGGAATTTTAGACATCTGGAAATCAGTTTGCAAACTTATTTACAAAACCTTTGGGAAAAGAATTGTTTGAGCTTCATAGAAAAAACATTGGAGTTTGTAAGCTGTAACAAAAAGTTAGTGTTAATTTTTTTTTTTAGTGTAGTAAATAAGAGGGAGAATGTTGGAATTCAGTAATTAATACACCGATGGCAGCAACAAATTTTGAAGAGGAAACATCAACCGTCGAAGTTCTGAAAAGGCATCACCGTTGTTATAGTTGATTTTACCACACATGGTTTATCACATATTTTTGACCTTCCTTGTCCCTCTATAGACTCTTTAGACCCCATGGACTGATATTATACTTTGATGTTTCCAAGTTCATCCCTAAAAACACTTGTCTATTGTTGTATGTGACTTTTAATCCCATACTCGCGTGTACACGCGACTTTTGACCTCAAACCTGCATACATCGGGATGTGTGCATAAATCCAAATATTTTTGGAGTTTTCCTTCATGTGTGTCTAAACCACTTGACTCTTGGCCTTCCATATGCCTTGATATCGCTCAGATTTGACCCTCCATTATCCCTTTGGAGTGCTATATAAGGAACCCCTTGGATACATTTAAAGGGAGGAATTGAAGAACAACAAAACTATAGTCCATTGTTGTCGTAGCTTGCATATACTTGAGTCTGCATCCCTTTGTCCCTTTGGAGCACTTTGTGTTCTTCCCAATATTGCCTTTCCTTTTGATCTTGCTAATGAGAGATGGAGGATTGAGGTGGTGGAGGCCTAGGTGGAGGACTCGATTTCTCCGGTTCGCAGACATGCCAACAGAGGTTGTCACTTGTGTAATCTCTGATTTGATTAATAGAAATATATTTTCCTATCCAACAATGTGCATTTGAATTAATATTGAATCCATGGATATGTTTAATTGCTTATACATTGTTTATTATATATGCTAGAGTATATCTAACACCATATTATGTAGCATGCTTGTCTTGTTTGTTGTTGTTGAGAGCAAATTGTTAGCGCAAGCGGGATTGGAAAAAGCTCAGCGAGGATCTACTTCAACCATTCGGAATAAGGTATGATTCAAGGTCCCTTAGTGTTAGATGTTTGGTTTCTCTTGCATATTGGGAAGCGATTGATTTCTCGTGTCTACATGTCTATTGTGGTACACCCCAAGCCATAGGAAGTTTCTCTCCGTAACAGAATTGGCGACCATATTGGGGAAGTTCCTAGTTGTTTGTCTTTGGGGGTTTTTGGTATTCAATGTACTTGAATTGCTCTGATTTCTTTGTTTTTGTGTCGGATATGGGGGCATGTTTTCCCAGTAGGGTCTTGAAGGAGTAAATTTTGTCTCAACTTGTCTGTTTGCCTTATTTTTCTTCATTTTTCTTCCTGTATGTGGGTTTAGCTTTCACAGTTGCGTATACACGCGGTTTTTCCTTGAAGAGTCATGTATGTACGTTGGTTTACTGATAATAGTTGTGTATGCCTTGATTTTGAGCCTTAGTGGGAGGATTAAGTGTTGCTGTGTGAGTTTGGATGATTGCTGAGTCTTCTTGGATGCTTCTAGAGTCTGTATACACCCTCTATTTTTTACCAGAGACTATTTTTAGTTTGATTTTTAGAAATGTTCTTGTCATTCATTTTCTACTTTTTTGTTTTGAGATTAGTGCATTAGGTCTCTTTTACCTTGGTGCTTTTCTTGGTTGTTGTTTGTGATTGGTTGTAGAGTCTGAGGGTTGTAGAGTCATCTTTTTGCTTTCATGTCTCATTTAATTCAAAAATACAAAAAAAAATTGCTTTTTGCATAGTTATTCATTGCTTGCATTTTGCATTGGCACGGTACTTGCATTAGGTTTTCTTTGTGAATTATAGTTAGATTTTCATATAGAAATGATTGCACTTACATTTGAAGGAAAAATTTTGCACTTCACGTAGTAGCATACCCTGTTTTTCATTCTACACATTGCATTTGCATTGATTGTTAGTTGTGCATTTTACTTCATGTTGTGTCATAACAGCATAAGTTGCACGACCATTACCCTTTGAGTAATCACAGCCAAATAAAAACAACACTTAATAAAATGAATTACACTCTTTTCTTTTCTAGGGTGTATCAACAAGATTAGGTTTTAGGGTCTGGAATAGTTCATTGTAATTCAATTCTCCAATACCACTAAACAAAACAATTAGGTGTCTGTCCAGGTGAGAGTGTAAAACCCTTGGTATAATTAGTGTTTCTCAGGATGCTCCTCTTACACGGGAGTTAAGCACGAGGCATTGCACATGATTTTGATTGGGATGAACCCTGGTCACTTTCTGTGAGCATCGGAGATATTTCCAAGATTGTATTCGTATCTGGGGGCCTTTGAGGTATTTACTGGTGCACCCCTGGGGTACCAGTTGTGCTTTCAAGCTTCGGGATTTGCTACCCTACCCATACGCTCAATCCTGTCTGTGAGTGTCCGCCTCAGCATTGGTGATATTGAGGTGACCTTAGTTTCTTTACCTAGGTTATCGAGGGGGTATTTACAGAGGTTATTCTGCAGGTGTCCTAGTCAAGTAGGTTTCAGACAACACAGTCGCTATATGTGTTGAAGTTGAGGGCCACTATAATTGGTTACGAACCTCCGCTTGTTGTGTATGGGAGTCTCAAGCCTCTCCTAGGTGAGACATACCTGCTTCATTCGGGAGCTCACTTATTCTACCCTTGGTTTGCTTGTTGTTTGGATTTAGATTTTATTAGTTGTATGCTCTGTTCATGCTAGTCTACTTAGGGTTGTGTAGATAGATCGAGTCTTTTTGTTTTGTTTATCCATTGTGTATCCGGGTGTGACTCCCCGTCGCTCTCCTCATTTAGTAGTTCTTCTGCCTTCTACGTCTCCTCCTCCCTTGGGAGAGAGAGCCAGACATTCCGAGTAGACTAGTCATCACTTTGATTTGTCATGAGTCTGAGGTCCTAGAGCTTCCACCTTCCCTACCTTCAGCGGCGGAATTTGAACCTTCAAGCACATATGGAACTCCGCCTGAGTCTGGTCCCTATGGGGATGGACCGTCACAAGATGATTTATCACAGTTTCCTGATTACATTAGCTTCGACCCCCGGTATTGGTTATACTATCCAAGTGAAGAGACTCGCCATGAACCCACCAGCACTGGCCTTATTAGATATGGCATGCCTAATATTCCCGATCTCGGTCTGGTACCTCATGTCGAACCGATTGGTGACCCTAGTACTGCGCCTAGGGGTACTTCCATTCATTTCCATGCGGAGAGGTTTGGTGGTAGTTGTCACATTGCACCATCCACTCCAGCGGTGGAAATTCCTTCACACACATAGCCCAAACCTAGCACTAGTGTTCATATTCGGGGACCTCAGCCGAGACATGTGAATATTGGGGGTACAAGCTATATTCCCTCACATATTCCATTGTATTCTCAACATGTTCCTTCAAATTCCTTTTTGACACATCCTCTTCCTAACTCTAGTGGTCCTTCATGCCGGATTTCGACTGTAAGCCACGTCCGTCCTGTGTCTACTAACACTGTAATATCACAAGGCAAAGTTCCTCCTCATGTATCAACAGGTCATGTACCTACTTCTGGAGTGTCTCGTGGAGTATCTCGTGGACCATCTCATGGTCCAGCTCATGGAGCTTCCCATATACCTACCTATGGACCACCTCATGGTCCAGCCTATGGAGCTTCCCATGGACCCTATTATGGACAAAACTATCAACTGTATGGGTACGGGTATCAACAACCCGCTTACTCTTCTAACTATGGCTTTGTAACACCTCATAATCAAGGTACTCTACATTACAATGCTTCCATGCAGCCCTTCATGGGTCATATGGGAGGAGGTTATTATCCCACTGGCCAAGTCCATGGTGTGTATAGCAATCAACCTTATCCGAATCATTCCTATCAGGGAGCATGGCATCGACCGGCTCAACCTAGGCTCCCTTTCCTTGCGACCTTAAACCTACCTGATTTGTCGAGATTGACGAATGATCCTGTGTCTCGTGATCCGACATGGCCGATAGTCCCTACCAAGCTTCCTTCGAACATTCCCAAGTTCAAAGGCAAGGCTGGTGAAGATCCTAGTGAGCATGTCACAACCTTCCACCTTTGGTTCTCTTCTAATTCCTTACACAATGATTCCATCCATTTGAGGCTATTTCAACGCACCCTTACAGGTCCTGCGGAGAAATGGTATATAGAGTTACAGGGGGGAACCTATACTACATTTGATGACCTTGCCTTGACTTTTCTTAATCATTTCCAGCTACCCGTACGTTACGACGTCGGTACCGAACTCTTGTTGACCTTCCAACAAGACAAAGCCACACATATTTCGGATCATATTCAAGAGTGGCATAGATGGAAAAGATTAATTAAAGCCTTTATACCACCAGAGTTTCTTCTAGAGTGGTTCCTCAACTCATTGTTACCTTATATCGTGAAGGATGTTGCCATATCCGAAGTTCAAAATGAGGACCAAGCTATTTTTAGGGCTCAAGAGTTGGATTTGATCTATGCTCAATACGAACTCTTGTATGAGATTATCTCGAATGCTCCAAGATCCAATTTCAACCCCAAGATTAAACCTGGGACACATGTTGATGGTATTGTTGGCTCCACAAGTACCAAATCTACAGACTCGGTTACAAAACAAGTGAGCCAGTTATCACTTAACCAGCCTATGTCGGGAAAAGCCACGGCTTCATCTCATCCTACCCAATCAACGAGCATGCTTTAAGTGCAAACTTCAAACCCAAAAGGCAACCAGCAGCTTGGAAGGAATAAAAAGAAAGGAAAAAATAATCGTAAGGGTGGGAATAAAAATGAAAATGCTAATAATAATGACAAGACAACAAACAATGCTGGGGGGACAAGAATCCTAAGCGTAAGGTGAAGTTTCCTTGTAAGTTGTGTAAGGACAATCACCTCACTCACTTGTGCCTTCATATGGAGGATGCCTCAAAGTTCATAGCACAGGGACCAGTTGTGTTTATTAATCCTTTACCTAATAATCAAAATATGAACTCAAGGACCATTGATCCTGGTTGTGCGTCTGGTGGAACTCAAAACCCGTCGGAGGCTGCTAGTGGTCACAGTTTCATCAAGATGGTGAATGCTACAAATGTTGTGATGTGTGCAAAAGACTATGGTTCATCACAATATGACGTTGGGAAAGAACCTGCTCCACCCGAGAGCTCTTTGTGAATTGAAAAGCCTACGGATAAGCCTGAAGTTCCGCCTCGCATTCCTAAGGGAGTCTTGAAGTGCTCGGGGCACAACCCTAATGCTCGAGCCACTTAGAACTATTCAATTGTCGAGGATTTGGTCCATATTCCTTGTGCGATGTTTGCATTAGAAGTGCTTCAGACTTGTCCTTCGCAGAGAAAGGCCTTGTTGTCTGCTCTTGGGGTTAGTGATGATATCTCTTCTTCCATGATCAAATTTGAAACTCATGGAATCCAGCCTCGCTTGCCTTACTACGTGTCTCTTTTGATTCATGTAGAGTGTCTCAACAACACCATCATGCGTACTGTTATTGATGAAGGCATTGTCGCTTCCATGATGTCTTTGGATTAATGGAAGGGCTTAGGTTCTCCCACGTTGTCTCATTCTACCAACATGTTGACTACTTTCGGTGGAAGGTCATTTCGGCCGCATGGTATACTTCCTTCACTAGAGGTCCAATTGGGAGGGAAGATTGTCACGATCGAGGTTGAGGTGGTTGATGCGCCCCTTGACTACAATATTTTGGGTAGGAACTAGATGTACAATATGCAAGATGTAGCCTCTTCCCTATTCTGAGTGGTATGATTTCCATTGAATGGAAAGATCATTACTATTGTTCAAAATTATTTCCATAATCCGAGTGTAAACGCATCATCGAGAGCTTCTATCCTGATTATCAATCATTCTCAGCCAACAACTGATAATGTGGGTGTGGGTATGTATCCTTCTCTCATGGGAACCTTTCGTTGTCATGCGCCCATTCTTATGATTGGGTCTAGTCTTGGTGGGGCCTCATCCTCGTCGAATTTGGTATCCTTTCGCACTACTGATATGGAGGATCCATGGATTCTTCCTTCACCTAGTACTTTGAGTATGCCCGTCGAGACAGACGTGTCATTGCCTGCAACAATGGTGGCGTATCAAGCGAATCTTGATTATGTTGTAGAGCCTAGTCCTTCCTCTTCACGGAGGGAGGAGGAGGACCCTTATGTGCTTCCAGCATGGGCAGTAGAGTCATCTCACTCTCACGACTACCTTGATGGTGTTTTTTCGTTAGATGAAGCTATTCTTAAGGCCATGTCTAGGATTGAACAACTTTGGGAAGAGTTGTGCACCATAGATCATATTTCCTTCCTGAGCTTGATCGTTTAGAGTGTGATGACTTTAGGGCGATTCTAAGTGAGAAGGTTGGTAGCCCTGTGGTCCCATTAAGCTCTCCTAGTCAAATTGCTGAAGGGAACATGGCTACCTTGTCACCAACGATTCCTATCAACATTTCTTGTGAGCCTGGTAAGATTGAGAACATTTACATTGGGGCGGATTGTTCCCCCGATGAGATTAAAGAGTATACCGAGTTGTTTAAGGATTTTCATGATGTTTTCGCTTGGTCACATGAATAAATGCCAGGTATAGACCCCCGTATTGTCGAACACGAAATCAAGACCTATCCGGATTCAAAACTAGTTCGACAACATTTGCGTGTCGTGAATCCTAGGAAAGCACCCGCCATTAAAGCAGAGATAGAGAAACTACTCAAAGCTAGTTTTATATATCTCGTTCCCTTGATGGAATGGGTTTCGAATCCTGTTTTGATGGATAAGAAGCATGGAGTGATCTGAATATGCACTAATTTTCGTGATTTAAATTGGTCTTGTCCTAAAGATAATTTCCCTACACCATTTATTGATCAAATTTTAGATGAGTGTGCAGGAAGTGAGGTATTTTATTTTATGGATGGATTTTCTGGATATAATCAGATACAAATTAAACCCGAGGATCAACACAAGAATGCATTTATTTGTCCTTGGGGAACTTTTGCATATCGGAAGATGCCCTTCGACCTTAAAAACGTCGGAGCTATGTTTTAGCGGACCATGACCTTGATCTTTCATGATCTTAAAAAAATTATTGAAGTCTATTTGGATGATCTTGTTGCTCACTCTCGTTTGAGAGTGCATCATCCTTATCATTTGCAATTACTGTTCGACAGATGTCGTCATTATCAAGTTCGTTTAAATACTCATAAGTGCATATTTTGCATGAAAGTGGGTCATTTACTAGGATTCATCGTATCCAGGGAGGGTATTAGATTCGATCCCTTGAAGGTTGAGGCAATACTTCAATTGTCTCCCCCGCGTAACATTCGACACCTTCATTGTTTACAAGGTATGGAGAACTTCTTGCGAAGGTTCATGATCAATTTTTCCAACTTGAGTAAAGGCTTCATGCGTTTGTTGAAGAATGACACCCCTTTTTACTAGGATGAGCGAGCCCAGGAATCTTTTGATGCTCTTAAGAAATCCTTAGCAACGGCTCTCGTGCTTAGTCCACCAAACTATAGCCGTGACTTTTTTATTTATGTGGCCATGTCTCGGGAGATGGTTGGTATGGTCACTGGTTCATGAGGATGAGGAGTTCCATGAGCATGTCATATATTATTTGAGCCGAAACCTTATTGATTTGGAACTTCGTTATTCCCATGTGGAGAAGCTAGCCTTAGCCACCGTTCATGCGTTTCAACATTTGAGACATTACATTCTTCTTCGCCAAACTTTGGTTGTATCTCACATCAATCGATTTCAATTTGTCCTCACTAGAAGGATGATTTGGGGAAAGTATAATAAATGGATTGTGATTTTTCAAGAGTTTGATCTCAAGTTTGTTTTGGCGAAATTGAACAAATTGTTAATCTTTGTGAAGCTCATATCATATTTCCAAAATTTGGATGAAGAGGAGGTTTATGAGGATTGTTTTTTCGATGAGCATATATTCCTCATCTCAACTGTGTACCCTTGGTATGGGGATATTATCATGTATTTGCAAACATTGAAGGTCCATACTCACCTCTCATGGGATGAGCAACGACGACTATGTCACGTAGTGAAGAACTACCTCATAGTGGATGATACTTTATACCGTCGTGGGGTGGATTCCATTTTACGTCGTTGTTTAACTCATGATGAGGCTGAGGTCATGCTTAATGATTGCCATGGAGGGGCATGTGGTGGTTATTTATCTGGGCTTTCTACAGCCCAAAAAATATTAAGAGTGGGCTATTTTGGGTTGTCCATCTTTAAAGATTGCGTTAACACGGTCAAGAAGTGCCACCCTTTCTAGGTGTTTGCACGTAATATGCACTCGCATCCTGCCCCTTTGCATCCTATTGTCATTTTCGGTCCCTTCACCAAGTGGAGGCTTGACTTTATTGATTGCAACCTAGCTTCGGCTGGGGGGCACCATCATATTATTGTGGTTGTCGATTACTTAACAAAATGGGTATAAGCTATGCCCATAGTTAAATTCGACGGTGAGAAAGCCGCGCTTTTCATATTTAACCATATTATCACCCATTTTGGCATTCCAAGAGAGCTTGTCACTGACCATGGTAGGCACTTCTAGAACAAAATGATGGAAGAGTTGGCTTCCAAGTTAGGATATAAGCAAGAGCAATCATCTTCTTCAAGCGAATGGACAGGTTGAAGCAGTGAACAAGTCACTTAAGTCCATTCTCCAACGAACCATCGTAAAGAGCAAGAATAATTGGCATATCATGTTGTATCCTGCTTTGTGGGCCTATAGAAATGTGGTCAAGACTGCCACCAATTTTTCTCCCTATCATCTTTTGCATGGGGTGGAGTCAGTATTACCGGTTCAATGCGAAAGCCCTTCTTTGAAGCTAGCTGTGGAGATTTTACTAGAGACTTCCGCATTGGAAGAGAGTTTGGTCTACTTAGACCAGCTTGATGAGCAACATCGAGATGCCTTAGTGGCTCTAGAGGTTAACAAGTTTCACGTTAAGGTCTGGTATGATAAGTATGTCCATCCTAGGAGGTTTAGTGAAGGTGACTTGGTCCTTTTATGGGATCAATCTAAGGAACCCTTGGGGGCAGAAAATTTTAATCCCATTTGGCATGGTCCTTACGTGGTTAAGCGTGTCTTAGAGAAAGGTGCCTATGAGCTGGTTGATTATGAAGGGACAGCCTTGGCGGAGCCTAGAAATGGGATCTATCCCAAAAAATACTATGCATGATCTTCAACCAGGGATGATTTTGTATATTATTGTACAGTTTTTCATTGCATAGTTAGGTTTTCTTATGGTGATCGGGTTTGTTGATTAGCTTTCGTTTGTTATGGCAGATGTCGATGGAGTCTTCCGTTTACATAGTATTAGCTGATGGTGCTAGCTGCCACACTCAAAACTCAGCTTCAGCTTCTTCGGTGTCTATACTCCTATGGGTCAAGTATTGTCTTTAGGAGGCGTATGTTTACAGCCTTCGTCAAACAATGTTGTTGAATATAGTGTCGTTATTGAGTCATTGCGTGATGCAATTTCACATGGTGTTCATTCTCTTGAGGTACATCTTGATTCACAGTTAGTGGTTTCACAACTTAATGGCTTGTATCGTATTAGGGATCCAACATCATTACAAAGATTCTTATGTGTTAGATTGCTAGAACGAAAATTTGAGAGTATAACATACATTCATGTTCCAAAATTTTTTAATCAAGTTGCTAATTTATATGCTAACTATGTGTTAGATTTGCATTTGTTTCACGGACCATAAGGATATCACAAACACATTTTACACATGTAAATAGAATAATAATCGATCATCGTAAATATTTTTCATTAAATTCAAAAAAAATGACGTCATAATACATAAGTGGCATATACAAAATTGGGGCTTTTGGGTCACCAAATATACTACACGGTCATACAAAAAATTCTTGATGTATTTGTAACTTCGGAATGTATTCACTTGTATATCTTATGTATTGTACCCTAATGTTTATACAGGGATGTATATGTAATGTAATTGAGTCATGTCATGCCCCGATGTTACGATCAGGAGATTCAATAATGTAAACAAGTCATGTAAAGTCATTGAGGTTAACCCTCCATTGTAAGTCAGGGCAATAGTCCCCACAATTGTGTCAAGGTTAACCTTCCTTGTTGATCAGAGGGAAAAGTCCCCACAGTTGTGGGGCACCAATGTCATTAGAGTCTCCTAGAGATATTGGCCCTAGTAAGTAATTGTTAAGTGGGGCCGACATGTTGGAGTGGACATTAAGTGAACGAAAGAATATAAATAGAGAGTGAGCCTCTCTATTTATCACACACACACTCACTCATTGGGGCGCATGAGTGAGAGAGGAGAAGCTCTCTCAAGTGAGTGAGAGAGAACAGTTGTGGAGATCATCTTTATGTTTTCAGGTTTTACTGCTACCATTGGTGCTCATTCTATCTCTAAGGAAGTTGCGGGGTTTTCTCCTTTATGGTTTCCCCGAGGAAAATTCTTTGTGTCTCTTGTCTCTTGTGTTTATTGTTGTGCATGTTATTCTCTCAGATAAGATCCTAAGATCATATTGCTTGAATGATAAAAATCTAACAAAAATATACACCAAGGTCTCTAATCCTGAGGTGGAGGAGGGTGTTGATCATCGTAGCACACCACGGCTCTAGCTAGTTGGCGAAGCAATCGAATCCATGCTCGTGGTACTCCAACCACCTGGCACTGCATGGCCTCAGGAAAGTCCTCGACTTGCGCCATGGGTACTCTCTATGTCAGTCGAGCAAAGTTCATATGAATTCTTTGGAGCGCCCGCTTCGCATCCGCACCCATGATCTCATCACCTCTTCCCCTTCGTCGATGATGAGGGAATCCATCTATACGTCATGGTCCTACATCTTCATATACATGAAAGAGTGTCACTATGTGTCATCACATCAAAAACATGTCTTTTGATTCCATATATCAAAAAACACAAAAAACACAAAAAAAAAAAAATTAAAAGTGGGTTTGGGATTCGTTACCTATGTCTCCATAAGTCACTCCTGGTGGTAGGGGGATGTCTGGGTCGCCACGAAAGCCAATCCCTACATAGGGATACTCATCTATGGCGATGAGTTGTCTCCGCCACCATGGAAAGAACTCTGCTGAGTAGGGGTTAGCCACCCTTCCACTTCCCAGTCTGTGCATGAAATTATCCCAACGTCATTGAGATGGATCCTGGACTCCATGTGGAGCAATGTCTACTCTAGGTCTTAGCCCTAGCACCCGCTCAAAAAATAATGTGCTCAGTATGCTTCCAAACCTGAAGTTTTGCACCCTACCTATCTTGAAGTCACTGAGCTGTTGTTTCATGTTACTCAGCAGCGTAGTACTCCAGTCATATATTGTAGGCCGCATACACTCTACTGCATTGAACATCATTGGCCGTGAGGCCTGGTGGAGTGATTCCAAGCCTGTAGTCCTACCTAATGCCAAGAGTATGGCTTTGAGCCCGAGAATCTGAATCCCGTTTGTCGAGATTTGACTCCTGGCCTTCTCTGTATTGGGAATGCAGTACATAGCTATGTAGTCCTCTATGGTCATCCCGCCTCCTGGCCCACAGGATCAAAGGTTCACCACCTCCCCTCGTCGGGACAAACCAGTGATGAAATATATGTCCTCAACCTCAATGCTGAGTGACAGCCCATCTATCTGAAAGGTTTTAGACTCTGGATCCCAGTAATCTACTAGCAACTAGAGTAGTCTTGGCTTTTCCCTCAAGCTGCCAAGACACCAAAACTTATATAATCCACATGCTTGTAATGCTTGTTGAGCCATGAAGTTAGCCTGAACCGCTTCCTCAACATCACCATGTTCCCTCTCTCTCCACTCTAGTACCATCCTACACAAAAAACACAAGTTTTGATCATTTTTTTCCCATAAAACCTTGTTCACGACCCTATACACAAATGTCTGCAAAACACCTGCGTATGTAGGCGGTTTTTGTGGCATTTTCCACATCTAGACAACCCTATATGCGGAAAAATGCTCGATATCCATGTGGGCCGAAATGCCCAAGTTGGGATGGCCTAAAAAATTAATTTGACCATAAAAATTCAAAATTTTTATATGAAAATGAAAGAGAGGGGCAAGGGAATTTACCTAGATCAAACGTGGAGGGATTTCGTCGGATGATGCTCCTGGAATTTGCTTCTGAAGTTCTGGACTCAAATGCACTACGGTGGGTAAAAATTCAAAATGGTATGAAATTTTTTAATTTTTCACTATTTTATAGAAAAGTTTTGAAATTTTTACCCACTTTCTATAGTTTTTAACTGTCTGAACTAATTTGATGTTGTAGGAGCCCGTTTTGAATGCGGTTTGACCGTGCCTTCGACCCGTTCGTGCCTATTTCAGGTATTATGTCTAAACTGGCATATAGGTTAGGATTTCACATCCGCTTGCATTTTGCATGGCCTTATGACCGTTTCATATTAACCATAGGTAAAAACCCATTTTGTTTTGTCACGGGACCTTCTTGTTGCTTTTAGAAGTGACATTATGTGAATGGTAGAGCTTTCCCATACATGGGTACCCTAGTTAGATCATGTATTACATTTGGTGCCCATGCTAACATTTCTCCTTTAGGGTGTGGGAGTCCTGTGTATAGTACCGCCATGACTTTGAGCAAGAGCTTCATACTCCTCGTGAACTTTATGTTGGCCATTCCCCTAGGACTCCCTTGTATATGTCAAGTTGTAATTGCACTATCATAAGTTTTGCTTGCCGTATTGAGCCTTATACCGGCTTTCCTGACTTTGATTATAATCCATATAGCCCGAGCTTGTCTCATGTTTATCCAAGCATATCCTTTTTACATATCTTTTGCAACGTGATTCCCCATTTTTTACCGAGAGGGGACCTTCCTCCAAGTGTCATTATCCTACACATACTTCCTTCCATTGAGCATAGGTATGTCCTGCTGCTTGGAACTAGTTTGCTTGTCCCCTGACACTCGTCTCCTCCTAGATTTGTAACTATAAAGCACTTTTATTCTTTTTCAAGATTTTTGAAATATCTGAAAATGTCCCAAAAAAAATCAAAAAACCAAAAAGTCGGACAGGAAAAGATGTTATCTTTGGTAGCAGTCGAGTCGTGTCGTCTTTGAACATAGCACTGTATATCACATTTGTTGGTTGGGTTCTTAGTTTTACTTTAGGAGTTGTACTCATTACTCTGAGTTTATCTCCACCGACTGGTTAAGCTTCCAGTCCCTATGGAGCCTCTATTGATGCCTCATGTGTCACAGAGATGTCCCAGTTTGCATATCAAGTCCATGCTGCCTACCTTCAGTCACCATTTTCCTTTATGCTCTTGTTCGAAGGAAGTTGAAGCCTGAGTCAGCCATTCCTCAGTTGTATTGAATTTGCATGTCGGCCATTCTCGGTACTGTTACTGGTTCGTACACATCTTGTTCAAGTCATTCCACATTATACAGCGTTGTTGAGTACCTCGTGTTGGTTGATAGGGGATGTCTTAATGCCCTCCTTCTATCGGATTCCATCCCATCGACTTCAGATCATTTATTCTAGGATAGGAGTCTAGAGTCATTTGAGTGCCTTGAGACTTACAGAATCAGTGGAAGGTTCTCTCGCCATCAACAGTTTTGGGAATACATCAATGTCCCCTAATCAATGGATTCTTCCAAGTGTTCAACCTCAACACATCTATTCACACTTGTTAGATTGCACTCTAGTACCTTGATTCTCATTTTCATTATCGATGGGTGATCTCGCATATGTTAACGGTATACATCAATGACCGGTAATTAGACGGTGGACTACTATGTTTGACCTCGACACCTTTATTCACATAGTAGGACATGTACTCGTAGCGGTTTGTGTAGAAGACTTTCTAGCTTGGTGGCATTCCACATACGCTACCTCCTTGATTGTGCCAGTGTTCATGAGATTTCAGCTTTCGTGATTTGACTCCAGTATATGTCAGATATATTTAGCCATTATGGATATCTTCATCCATTATATATCTTTAGCTTCTATGGATATATTGATCCATTATACATCTTCATCATAGAGATTCTGATCTATTATATATTGTATGTGGCGATGACCACACATGTCACATTTTGTATATCATGCATATTCATGGCCATTGTACTCTTATGTATCCTGGACTGCTCTATGTATTTGCAGTCATATGCAGAGATTTATTATTGTACTATACTGATGGATGGCTGGTTCTTTCACCTGGTTCTTCATCACTCCACTTTTGGGATGGATTTTATAATGTATTTCGGCCATCATCTTACCCCTTTGACCTCACACATTATGGGGCATCTGTTATAGCTAATTTTACCACACATGGTTGATCACATATTTTTGGCCTTCCCTATCCCTCTGCAGACTCTTTAGACCCCATGGACTGATATTATACTTTGATGTTTCCAATTTCATCCCTAAAAACACATGTTTATTGTTGTGCGCGACTTTTAATTCCATACTCGCGTGTACACACGATTTTTGACCTCAAACCTGCGTACATCGGGATGTGTGCATAAATCCAAATATTTTTGCTATTTTCCTTCATGTGTGTCAAAACCACTTGACTCTTGGCCTTCCATATGCCTTGAGATCACTCGCAACTGACCCTCCATTACCCCTTTGGAGTGCTATATAAGGAACCCCTTGGATACATTGAAAGGGAGGAATTGAAGAGCAACAAAACTATAGTTAATTGTTGTCGTAGCTTGCATATACTTGAGTTTGTATCCCTTTGTCCCTTTGGAGCACTTTATGTTCTTCCCAAGCTTGCCTTTGCTTGTGAGCTTTCTATCGAGAGATGGCGGATTGATGTGGTGGAAGCCCAGGTGGAGGACTTGGTTTCTCCGGTTCACAGACGTGCCAACAAAGGTTGTCACTTGTGTAATTTCTGGTTTGATTAATAGAAATATCTTTTCCTGTCCAATAATATGCATTTGAATGAATATTGAATCCATGGATATATTTAATTGCTTTTACATTGTTGATTAAATATGCTAGAGTGGATCTAACACCATATTACTTGTCTTGTTTGTTGTTGTTGAGTGAAAATTGTTAGCACAAGCAGGATTGGAAAAAGCTCAACGGGGATCTACTTCAACCGTCCGGAATAAGGTATGATTCGAGGTCCCTTAGTGTTATATATTTGGTTTCTCTTGCATATTGGGAAGTGATTGATTTCTTGTATCTAGTTGCATGTTGTGGTACACCCCAAGCCATAGAAAGTTTTTCTTTGTAACAGCCGCCCAGAAAAATGATTGCCGAAATTTTGAAGAGTTGTTACACCACCACGCCGCCTCACTACCTGACAAATATCAAATTATTTAAATTGTCAAAAGTCGTTTTGATGCTACATAACAGTGCCAACAAAGCACATCTAATTTCTGAAGAGGCAACGCACTTTCCAAATTTGTCAGACTGTAAATCATTAACAGAGAATTTCGTTTTGTGTAAGCAAAGGGTTAGTTTGTAATTAATAACCGACTTAGTTGAAATACTATATATACACATCTTGTAATCGTGATTTATATAGAGTTAGACAGAGCGTAATAGAGAAGTTGATTCAGAGTTGAAACTCAGATTTTTTAGTGTATTTTTATTTTTACTTTGTTTCTGACTGTGAAAAACTCACTTTTATTTTAATGTCAAATTGTTGTAGCAACTGAAATTTATTTGTGTGATTGTTGTTTATTAATTTAGTAGAACATTCGTGTTAATTTTTTGGACACATGGTCATCGATTTATTGAAAAATAGTGAGTTGTGAGTGTGATGTAGGTGACTGTCAGCAGTCACAGCTAAGTTGAATTAAGCATGTTAATTGTTGTTAGTTGTAACAGCGAGTTGAAACATTATCTAGGGAATACTGTAAGCTGTAACAGCCAAGCTGTTACAATCATGTAGATGTTGGGTTGATTTTTTGATTCTGTCAGTGAAGTTGTACATTGTTGTAAAGTTGTGACAGAAAAATTGTACTTTGCTATAAATTGTTATTTTGAGTTGTACGTGAAGTTTTAGTGTTGCTGAAGCATTATTTTGAGTTGTACGTGAAGTTTTAGTGTTGCTGAAGCAAAGAACGGCACTCCCCTGCCTTCCTCTCAAACATTCCATGGAGACTTGTGCTACTACTTTTCAATCTCGGACACTTGGATAATGTCATTTTGACTTTGAACACTTGCATACATATTCAACATTTAGTTCTTGTTTAAACTTGGTGCTTTTGAACACTTACGAATTTTCTACGTGAGCACTTGATAACCCTTAACACTTATCCCTCAAACTTTAATTCTTTGGAAATACATCAGCGTCTTGTCATAATCATCTCCTTCATAAACATATTTTCAAAATCAAGAGCCTGGATCTCACACTCTGATCGCTTGCTTGCATCTTCAATTGATTCAAAATATTCTACATGAGCTACCCCAATAATTCTCCTGATCATTTTTGCAACACCAAATCCAAGGCTGTCATGGAATACATCTTTTATATACTTTTGTTGCACAAGCAATGTAACCTTAGGATTATTATATATAGCTTCTAGATAAGCATCTTCGTGGTGTTGTGTGTTTGCAGTCCATAAAGAAATAAACTTTGCTTCAAAAAGGTTCCATGTTTCTGCTATGCATTTAACAATCCAATGTTTATAGTCCTGGCGTTGATTCTCAGAGTTTCCATGGCCATCTTGTGAGAAGAATGTAAGAATTAAATTGCCAATAAAAACACCTATATCAAAACCCATCGAGCCATAAAAGGCAAATTCTGGATCTATAACTTGAGTTGAGCTTCTTGTTACCATGACTGATCTAGTGTGTAAATTTCCATGAATAAGTGCTGCTTGTGTCCTCTCACAAAACTTTGATTTCAATTCAGCAATTTCCACCTTCAATTGATTATCCTCCCGCACAGCCTTAGCATATTCATCAAGATAAGGAGAATACCAACGGTTTTTTGGTGCTGACATATATGGATCTAAAAATATGGCCTGTTCGGTCAGCTTACACATCTCCACATTGCTATAGAATCAAGCAACTTCAGCCTTGTAGAAAGATATAAAAGAGATGTGTGGAAAATAGTATTTTCCATATAATTTGATATATGCTCTGACACTTGTTTGTGATCTAAAAGAATTTATATCGATCACTCTATAATTTAATGAGAGTGTTTGCAACCACAGTTTGTTTTGGATTACAAAAATCCACATGAATTGCATCAAAAACTTCTCTATCCTTGGCTTAAAATTCCTCATCCTCCTTGATCTTAGACATCAACTTGGAGCCACTACAAACTTCATGATATAATCTGCTTTAAACTTTTAATATAACCAGATTAGCAAACATCATGTCCTCATTCTACATCATCACGCTTGAAGCCACGCATAAGGCTATCAGTCTCTAGACTATCGAGCACATGACTGGTCATGAAATTTTGGAAGGGAACTTCTCTTATAGTACTTATGCAAGCATTCACATTGAAACCCTTAACCTAAACTTTGCACAAGAGAGACTCAACGCCAGAAATGAAAATGGAATAAAATCACTCGCTCATAAATGTTGAAACTGCTTTCTCCTTGACGATGTTTTTCTCTGCATATCCAGGAAAAATTCCCATACACAACTCTGTATTGTGTGCATACAGAGCGAACTCGCTTAATGTCAAACATGTTGATTGATGAAACAACTGGAGGGCTCTGACACTTGGTGTTGTGTTGTCGATGCTTATTGTGATATCTCATTGGCCTTCATTGGTGCTTTGCACAGGTGGTGGAATCGGCACTGAGATTTTACCTCGGTGTGGGCATGTCCGCTCAACACTTGGTCGCTGCAGCTTTGAATAACTTACTTTCGGAGTTTACATTTTCAGTGGGGATAATCCCACATTTAACAGAAAATATTTACTATAAAACTTTATATAACAGACTATCCTATATCTCAAGTGAAGTGTAGTGCGAGTGCTTTGTTCCATGGATTGAAAGCAAAATCAAAAATGTTATCTTCTGTGTTTTGTTTTTTAATAAAAACTATTACTTTAAAACAACAAGATATAAGACTTTTAATTTTAAAATAATAATTGGAAAAAGGGTTTGATAAAATAGATGGCTTTCTTTGTGTCAAAGACTCACGAGATCTAGTTTTGATAACGAGCTTGGAAAATTTGACAGAATTTAGGAAGATGAGGAAAATTTGATGGAGGACAGTGAAAAGACTACAGACTCAGGGTAAATCCAAAAAGCGAAAATATTTGTGAGCATTCTAGCAGTAGGAAATCGGGGTACCTTTTTACATACACGGTGCCGGAATATAAAAATTTTGATGGGGCAGATCCTAGTATCAACGTCTAGCTCCAGTTGGGAATGAAGTCCTCCCTACAAGGCTTCAAAAACATGCAGACTGAAGTTCCTTCCATTCCATCTCTGCAACTTGTAAGTATACCTTGCTGTAAAAACCAAAACTTCTCTGGAACTATCCACATCATTCAAACAAAAAACTTGCAAGCTGAAACATACCACTTCTACAAGCAAACAGCAATCTGAAAATACACAACTGTATAGTGCTTTATCCATTGGGTGATGGAGTCATTCATATCTCGTTCCCAACCTGTTACAAAACTTGCAACCCTACTCTTCTAACTGTTAAAAACAAACTGAAATTACTCACTCCAAACCATACTTGCTGAAAACAAACCTCACACTGCATACTGAAGGAAATGCTTGAAACATCAAGCTTATTTATTTACAACTCCTACTCTTGTCTTGCAGACATCAAGCTGATCACGTGTAATCATACTTCCAATGAAGCCAAGAAACCATTTGACTTAAAATCATAACTCTATGCAATCAGCAACATGATCTTGAAATTCATGTTGTATTTCTAGTTGACGCAAGAAATATAGTCGTTGCTCCATGGAATCTACTGCACTGTTCAAGTTGTGCTCCACAATTTGTTTATGGTCTCTTATAAATTCTGATTCAAGCATGACAGATATAGGCTCGCTATTTTCTGGAATCTGTGACTCAAAAATACTCATTATGGACTGATCCAAAGCGGCATTACTCTCGTTGTCCTCATAATTGTCATACACGTGTTCATTGCTGAAAATTTTTTGTTGACTCAAAAGATTGCTCTCCTAAATCATCTAGATAGTCATCATACTTTGGTTGATCTATGAAGGTATGATCTTTTGCTTTGTTAACTTGAAAAATATCCTTAATTGTTTCACGGTCAAAAACATCATGAAGAGAATTCTCTTGTCTCTTAAAATTTTCTAAAAGAGTTTGCACATCTTCAAAAATGTTTGGAACAAAATAAACTTGTGAAAAAACATTCACAATATCATCATCAACAATTTCAATTTTTAAATCATCATTTTGGATCTATAGATAGCTTGATTCGGTAGGGAATCCTTCAACGGCTTTAGGAACAACAATATCTTCATGAAAATCAGAAATTCGCAGCATACTTTAGAAATTCTTGTATTTATAATCTTGCAAATGCAGAAATATATAAGAAATAAAAACGAAAATAGAAAAAGGGTCTAGAAACTAAGGTTCAAATTATAGGGGAAAAAGAAAATGAAGAAATAAAAGAAAATAAATACAATGTGGAAAAAGGTACAAATCCAGTACTAACATCTGGCTCCGATGGGAGATGGAATCCTTCCTGTGAGGGTCCAAGAACCTGCAGACTAAGTGCCTTTTCATGAATTATTTCTGACATCTGGAACCTGTCATGTTTATTGCAAACCAAAATTGTAATTTATTATGTTGACTAAGTTCCGAATTGGCTCTGCTCTGCAATGAGAATGAGGATCGTTGATACTCCATTGGGATGGAGTCTTTGTGCATTTATCTATTGCACACCATAAAAAGTTGAAAAAGAGCACTGTTGAAAACAAACTGCATAATGAAACTAATCCATGTACTGCGGCTTTCTTCGTTGAAAACTGTAATGTCCTCTTATAATTAAGCACCAAAACACCCGCTAACCTACTTAATTCCCATAGGTTCGAGTGGGTACTGCATAAGAGGGAATTGACTGAGGACATTTGATACTTAGAACAGATCAGGACACTCATTCAGTATTAAATTCATCAGTCGGATAAAAGAAGCCTTATTTCTTTAGGCTTAAAAGTCAACATAAATTTATAATTGCATGCATGCAAAAGTGAAGCAAGAACCCTTAAAGTGACATGCAAACCCTAAAAGCGCGTGATAATCTATTTAAGAAGGGTTATTGGACTAAAGGAGCTACGGATTATTATTATTGTTGATTTGGAGTTTTTGAGCAGCAGCAAAGCATGCAGCCGCAACAGTTGGGGTTGAAGACAACGTCTTCAGCTAACGAGAGTTCGACAGTGCAACTATCTTCCCTAGTCTCTTTCAGGATAGACCATCCAGGTTCATCAACGTCATTCATCGTATTCATCCATATCCAACGATTTAGTTTCCACTAGAAGATTGTTTGCAGGTTCATGTGTGCAGCTGGGGAATAGCTGGAAAACCCTAGAAGTATTTGTTGGGTCTCTGAATCCCAGTTTATCTTCTACATGTCAGTTTCATCTTCATCAGTAGGGTCACTCCACTACTTTGAGTGATTATCATCCATCATTTTTCTCATCCAGAGCAGTTATCAGCAGATCCATGAAGCTGAGGGCGTGAGCACCAAATAGGTAGATCAATTCGTTAGCTAGCTTAGAGGGGTAAAAACCTATGCGTGCTCTGGTCATTCTCTCTGGCACGGGAAGACCAACATCCCGGCAAAGTTTCACCTGCATTAGATACTTCCTTCACCAAAAACGTCACCTTTCGCAGGGGAAGATCCTCCTTTGTATCTGGGCGTCAACTGAAGGAAGCGAGCACCAATACATCATATGTCTAGCACTATATGCATGTAGCTTATCTCTAGAGTATCATCAACGTGTTTATCAATGGTAAGTGTACCATTTCTTTCTGAACTTTCCACCCTATAAATCCTCCAGTTTTCTATATTTTAGGGCCTTTGATACGACACCTTGCATGCACAATAAAATTCAATATTTTGTATCCACTTGAGCGTACTAGCCAATCCTATATTAGTAAATCAGTAGAATATCAGTATTTGGGATATTACAAAAACCAAAAATCCAAACAACTGCTCTACTGCTGAAAATTAGAAGGAAATAAATGCTCTTTAAATGAGCTTATTTATGTACATCTCTTTACACTAACCAAGAGAATTCATTATTCTCATGTGTAATCATATCTCTAATGAAACCATGTAAGTATCTGATCAATTAACTCAAACTTACTTTTAGCATTAAGTACAAAGGGAATGAGAAGAACGAAAAGGAATAGAAGCAACATTTCTTGGAACTCTCACTTACAAATAGAATTTTTGTCTTTAAAAATGAAAAACAACAAGCTATCTGCTCCATTTAAGCTCCAAGTAAATAACCATTGGATCCTGGAAAGAATAGAAGTACTTCTCCCATTCAACAATGAAATCTTATATTTATGATTGAAAAATATCAAAGACAAGCTTACCAATTCCTAGAAATCATTGATTGACATTTGTTGGAAGAAAAGACAGTAGTAGTTGAACCTATAATCCCTTTTTATTTTCAGTTACTCGAACATATATCAGATCACTCTCTTCACCGCCTTGCCAAGCATCTAACTCATTTTCATCATATACTGGATCACTACTGTAAAACTTCATAGGTGTTGAAATAGAAACATGCTCTTCAACAATAGGTGGGAGAGAAATTTATGGATTGTTGTTTTAATTCATCATTATCACCCTTACTCTCTTCCAATGAATTGAATTCACGACTATCATACACAAGTTTGTTGTTGAAATATTCAATATGTGTTGATCCATAAAAAATTTCTTCGTCATCGGAATATTGATCATAAATAGGTTGGCATGCACAACTATCAAAATGATCTTCTACATAGTTAACTTGAAAAATTCCCTCGATAGTTTCATGATTTAAAATATGCTGAAAATCTTCATGAGTAATGGCTTGATCATTGAAAATATTGGGAACAAAAATTTGATCATCTAGACAACTAGAACCTTCTTGAAAGGTATGAGAATATAATATTTCTACAACAATCTCTTCATTACAAGATTGATCTTCATAAGTATCATGAATAGGATAAGCATTCAGATGATCATCAAAATTGTTATGAACATAATGAGAACATTCCAAACTATCTTCATTGATCTCATCGGTAAAATCATTTTCAACATGACTTAAAACAGCAGCTTGGTTATCATAATGATCATGGGATTCTTCCTTGATAGCAGAAGTTGAAAAAATTTCCTCTTCATCTTCAACAAATTTTGAAACCATATCTTTTTCATAACATGTTTGACATATTTTATTGCATTCATCATCAAAGAGTTGATCTTCAAAAACCTATGAACTTTGAACTCCATAAACCTTCACTTCATGAGTGTCTTGGAAGGATGACAGTGCCTGATCAGTTTTAAAAGATAAAGATTTTTGTTCTATAATGTTATCATCAATTTTAATATCAGAATTTTGAAATTTTTCTTGCTGTAAAACAGAGTTAGAAGAAGATACAACTGATAACGAGTCTTCTTCCTCTTTCATAGTATAACCATATGCTTCATCTACATTACTAGAGGAATCTTCTATTGAAAACTGAATATATAGTGCATATCCATCGTAGCAGTGGTCGAAAAGACACTCAGGTGTATAAATTCTTTTGCAATATGAATAAAAAACAACATGAAATTCTCTTAATGAAGAAATGCTAGAGATAGGAAGAGACATGCACCATTGTCTAGCATCCTTTTCCAAGGAGTACATGAACATTTTCATCAATACATCCCCGTGATGTATATTCAGTTGGTCCATATATTGATGAAACTTAATTACATGAAGTGTCGAATTGTCATATTTTCCCTCTTTGAACCGTGGAAGGAAATCTCCCCACTCGTCCATGATAGGTAATGCGTTTGGAAATCCTTGAACAGTTGAAAAATTGAAAGATGCAAGCCTCTGTGCCAAAATGGTTTCCATGGTCTTTGCATCTTGAACCAGTGGAGTCGCCAATGGGTTCTTGGATCATGGAGTCACCAGGTGAATGATTGTAGTCTAAATTATGTAACTAGCCCTAGTTCACCGTCAAAGACTAGATCTAAGCTGTGTCGTTCTCCCAGGGAAGATTGTCTTCACTTTCGTTCCCGATAACAGCGCTAGAAGATGTTGGTACTGAATTTTGTACTAGACTACCATGGTACAAATCCCAGGCATCTCATCAAGTATAAACTAAGGATTTTTAATTTTTAATTTTCTGGTGTATAATAACATGACAAAAATCAAACAAGGTGGATAGACTAATGACTAAACCTAAAACACAGACCCATAAGTATATAAGAGAGAAAGTAAACAAGGATAATATAAAAAGCATATGGCTTCAAATAGGATATATGCATGGGCCAGTTTAGGAATCGGTTAGATAACAACAGACAGTTGATTACATATACAAATGATAAATGCTTTTAAATAGAAAAACAGTATGTATAAAAGGGGACACAAATACATAAATCTTCAATGAGAAACTAAAGACAAAAACACTATCTTTCATAAAAATCATCACAAAATTATATCAAATACATTGAATTGTATTTGTATTTGATTAAAAGTCAAAGTGGCTCATATAATATTTCTCATCCTCCATACAACTTCCAAAATATACTTACAAATATCAAAAGAGGTTCCAGACTTAAAAACGTATGCTAGATATCCCTATCTGATCATCTGCTATCAACAACCCTCTTTAATTCATTACATTTATAATAAAATAGAGATCTGAAGACAGTTTCTACATCCAAAACTCTAGGGTCAAATATACCCAAAATAGCAAAATCGGATTTGTGGGACATCTAGCGAATTTCTGGAAAAACTGGCCTGATTTAACCACCTGTATATGTTGAACCGTGACAGTTGTTTAAATTATGAGAGAGGTTTTTGTATGTAGGTTCGTGATGAACAAAAACCTCTTTTTGTTTTTAAAAATTCCTCTCCAATTTATCAGAATACGTGCCCAAATATAATGACAAAAACAGGAAATCATTAAGTTAAAATCTGGAAAAATAGGTCATAAAGATTCATTCGGATCTTCCAAACCATGACAATTGTTGAAAACTTGAGGGACATTTTTGTGCTTTATCTCATCCTTGACAAAAACCTCTTTGAGTTTTCTGAAATTCACTTCCATCTCCTCATAATATGTATCCAATGACAATGACTAAAACAAAGAAAAACAAACATTTCAGGAGTGCCAATCTGTATAACCTCCATGTATTCTGCTCTCAGAATGTGTCAAATTACACTTTCTTGATAATAATGAGCAAACCTTCATAAAATGAATTAGCACATATGTAAAATCACTCACTAGAAGACTTTAAGAAGATGTTTAATATATATAAGCCCACTTATAACTCATAATCTTGCAAATGCAGAAATATAAATAAGAAATAGAAACGAAAAATAGAAAAAGGGTCTAGAAACTAAGGTTCAAATTACAGGGGGAAAAGAAAATGAAGAAATAAAAGAAAAGAAATCAAATGTGGCAAGAGGTACAAATCCAATACTAACATGTTCCATTGTAGCTATTCGTTGATCACTACTACTCTCACTGTCATCCAATGTAGCTTTGTGGGCAACATCAATTTTGACATTTGCAACACCTTTAAGTGATGACAATTTGATTTTGTTTTGCATGTGGTTTCATCATTAAAAAAAAATTAATATCAATTTTGTTAAAAAACATTTAAAAGCATAGCAATTAACAAAACAATTGTATTAATATCATATAAAAAGATGCAAAAACAACTTACTGGAACATTGAGAGCTATGTTGACAAGGCCTTTTCCTTTTTTGTTTCTTTGATATAATCGCTATGTGTGTGGTTTAATCATCATGCAATAAAAAATATATCCATCATCTATTTGAGAAAAGAAATGGCATCAAATAAAGTATTATACTGTAGAAGCCTCACTTAGCTGCCCTGTTCAATTGAGTCTGCTAATACAACCTAATTTCATATTTGATTTATGTTATGTACCTAATCTTTCTCTTCAAGAAAATATTGTTCTCTACTTCATTTTTTTACTTCTGATTTTATGTGCAGGCCCAGGAATGCACTAAAAATACTAATGTATCTTTATGAGAATGGTATGGTTGGTTGCAATATGGTTTTGCAGCAATATTGTAACTAAGACTAATTATTGTTCCAAGCATTCCCTTGGGTTTAGTATTGCTTTTCATGAAGTGTTTCAAACCTCAAAATGTTTTGACTCATTTATTTCAATGATAGGAACTAATCTACTTGAATTCACCGCAGTAGTAATATACATTGTATTTCATAAATGATTGGATTTCTAAATTTCTAAATCTGGTTGTTAAAGAATATTTAAAGCATGACTTAGCAATGATACATAGGGAAACCCCCTTGTGTCTAAAGGAGAGCCGACCTAAAGTGAAGGGAGATCATATTAAGCCCTAAGTTTGCACTCTTGCTTGGAATGCTGGAAACAATAACATCTACACTCAGGTAGAGAGAATAAAATTCAGAACCAACATTCAAATATTTTAATTGATTTTGAATCCATGCCCAACAACCTGAGATGTCATTTTTTCACAAGGAGGAATTTTCATTTTTTTTAAGAAAATGGAACTTTTATGAGAAGAATGGTTTAAATATGTTTCATGAAGTTGAGGTCTCTAATCCTTTATGTTGGTACGTGGTTATATGTTGTAAATGATCTTGTGTTATAATGATCAAAGGAATATGCCCTTTTCATGTTTCCATCCATATGATTTTATAGCTTCATGTGAATTGTGTCATCCATCTTCATGCCATTATTTGCATTCAATGTTTACCTTAATTCTACGGATCTGGGTCTAAATTTGCCTTGGAATTTCCAACCTATCAAAATCCAATCGTCGATCCTTCCATTTACTATGTCGCGTCTCCGTTGTCTTGCCATCACGTCTATACTTTGATGCTCTTACCCTTCCTCTCCGCAGATCTTCATCCTGACTTCTTTTGTGCATTGCTACACGTTTTCTATGCAATCTAACAATTTATTTTTGTGACATTTTCTCATTTTTATTTTCTTCACCTTTTTTTTCCAACTTTCTTTATTTTCTTTGTATTTTGTCTTTACTTTCCCTTTTCTTCCTTTATTTTTCTCTGTCATAGCTTTTTCTCGTTACTCCATGGAAGGACTGTTGTCCCTCTACAATTTTATCGGACTTCCATTGAAAAATCAGTCCATGATTTCGTCATTCAATTTTTTCAACTGAAAGGAACTTACCTCAGTCGCAAATTTTATCATATATGGACCCGACCAGTGCATTTGGAATTCACCTCGGTGCTTCAAAAACTTGTTGTCATAGAGCGGAATTAGATCTCCTACCTGGAATATCTTATGATTGATATCTCTTTCATGCCATGGCTTTTTACGTGCTTTCTGCACTTGTTATTAAAATCCTGTGATGAAATGCTCTTCCTCTAGCTCTATTACCTCTGACAGTGTTTTTCTACTGCGCCAGAATCCATGAGCTCTATCAGCACATCAATGCGCAAACTCAACAAAATGAACTCCATGGGAATCATCTTCTCTTGACCATATACTAGATGGAATGGTATCTATCCTATCAGCTTCTTACAGATTGTACTATAATCTCATAATGCTGCAGGAATCTTCTGGTCTCAGCCATCTCGGTTTACATTACATACCTACGTCAGCGTAGTCTCTCGAATATTGTTAAATGATTCCACCATTCCATTTTCCAGAGAATGATAGGATGTGATATTCTAATGATAAATATGAAATTGCTCTATCAATGTTGCATTTGTTTTATTCAAAAAATGGCTCCCCTGGTCACTCATAAGAACTCTCAAACATCCAAACCTCATCACCAAATTCTCAAATAGAAAACACACAGTTTTCTTTGAGTTGCAATCTCTGACGAGTTCTAATTCAACCCATCTAGTCAAGTAATATGTCATAGTGATTATATATCTTGCTCCCAACTTTTTATTGGTGGTTTGATTTATCAATGAAATCAATTTCCCATTAATCAAAATCTTGCAGTGTAACTTGTGGTATCAAAGGCATCTCATCTCTTATAGATGGTTTCCTGACTCACAAACAAACATCACGGGTTTGACAGAACTCCTTTGCATCCTTGTGAAGGGTGGGCCACCAAAGTCCTACATGCAAAATCTTCTGATCTATTTCTTTCCTTGCATAGTGGCCTCTCACAAATCCTTCATGTGCCTTTGATAATATTATAGGTTTCTTATGCTCTAAAATAATCATTGCTGCATAATACTATCTATGCCTAACTCATACAAATTCCCTGCTATAAATTGGTAATGTGATTTCTTAACCAATAATTGTTTCTTATGCGTGACTGTAGAGTAAGATGGGACTACTCCTATGTTCAAAACCGGGGCAATCTTTTCAAAATAATCATCGACCATCAGTATTATGAACAAGTGTGATCTGGTAGGATTTCATCGAAGTTTCTAGCATCTTCTCCTATGAGTATGCATGATAAATGATCAGGTCCTGAATTTAACTTACCTGGATTCACAACCACTTCAAATTCATATTCATGAAATAATAACAACCATGTGCATATATTCCCCCAAACACTGGATTATTGACTAATCATCTCAATGCAAAATTATCTATGTACATCTTTAAGTGTGATCCGAGTAGATAATGTCTAAACTTGCACGTTTTCAATGGTTTTGTAAAATCTGTAGATCTAATATTGGGTTCTTCTACTGCACGCTCTCCTTTGGTTTCTGGAACTTGTAAATTCATTGGGTCTTTGTCTTCATGGTCTCTTTCAGCGACAATATAGTATTGAAAAACTTCTTGTACCGTCGCAATCAATCTATGCGTGCTACATAGGGGCTCTGGTCCCATCACATCTTCTAATGCAAAGATCTTGTTTTTGATAATATGCAATACTATGTCTATTGAAGGAGACTCATCTTCAAAACTGAAATTTAATTTGAAGTTTCAAGCCAAATATTCCCAACTAGATGTTCCTCTGCGTACTTCTAGTTCTATATATCAATTTTTAGGGATCATGTCCAAAGTGTGCACAAACAAATGTGTCCATTCTTGCTTGGTACTGACGTAATGCACTGTGTAAGATGATCTGCATGGACACTCCTCCAAGTATACTTTTGTGCAGTATATTCAGTGCCAAATCTGACCTATAACATCATTCTGCACTACTTACATTCATATATATTGTCCTTATGCGCAGCCCACCATCTCGCTAGATTTTCTTTCAGTGCTACATCCAAAGCTAGAATTCATTGTTGTTACGGTATCTGCACTTCAGACTATTTGACAAAAGTGTTGGAAAATGTAATTACTAGCATATCTGTACTTGACTTCTAGCCGACTCTGTCAGAGTCTGTACAAGTCAAAGATCTTGTCTGTCAGTCTGACAAGAAGGAAAAGTCCACAATTCGGCATTGTAAACCATTCGAATTTATTTCTAAAGCTAAGTTGTTAGGTAGATAGTTATTACAGTGTTTAATGGCAAGTCAGTCGGCCCATGTAGTAGCAATTCTCAGGTTGCCTATAAATAGAAAAAGCATTTTGTAATTTAGGTTACAGCAGAACAGAGTCATAAGTAGGCATTAGACAGCAGAGGAACTCACAGTGAGAAAGAGAAGTCGAAGCTCAAGCTTCTGTGCATGTGATTTAGTCAAAGAGTTGAAGCTCTGTGGACCAACCAGTCTGGACCGACCAGTTTGTAACCGACAAGTTTTTAATACTTTGTATTTCCGCATAGTTAATATATGAAATAGTTTGTGGTTGAATGCATGATTATTTGGCCGCACATATTTCCATATTTACTTCTGTAAAAGTCTTTTACAATTATTGTTAAGTGAAAGAACAAGAACCCATAAAAATCTCACCGCGTGAAAGTTCCAGGTTTTACGGCACATTGGTCGACTCAAGTCTTCCTACATATTTGGGCATATATGTTTTTATAAGTTCTTTGGATTTGTAAATGTGTCTATTTTACTTCATCTTACTCATAGGTGAAAAGCATTTGTAATTTCTTAAGTCTTTAGACTAAGAAACATATTCTGCAGATTTCGACCAAAGTAAGCCGACTTAGTCGAAGGCAAGAAGTGAGCCGACTTAGTCGAAGGCAAAAAGTGAGCCGACTTGGTTGAAGACAAGAAGTCAACCAACTTGGTCGAAGTGAAAAGTGGTCGAGGTAAAAACCGGTCGGACAAGTAAGTCGAAGTAATTTTGGTCGAGTGTAAGACCGACTAAAATTTATAAACTTGTCTAGTTAGACATAGACAAGTTTCACCCGACTAAAAAACAGGAAAGTGGTCGGCATGAAAAATAAAAATTAAAACTTAATATCGATTGAGCCCTAAACCCAAGTTTAGTCGGCTTGGTTTTGGCTATCAAAAAGTTCCTCTATATTTGCTAATCCATCATACTTTGGGGGGATCACATAACTCAGTTTCAATCCAACACAATGACCCAAGTGATATGCACATGTCTCCTTATAAATACTTCATGCATCCTTTGTTGCCAATATTCTAGGGCTTCTTTTAGATCTGATGTGTAGGAGATGATACTTCACCAACTGAGTACACTATCAGCAGTAACATTGACAATATAGTCATCCATTAGTGTGGTCATATGGTAAAGGTTGTCTAGTTCTCCATTCCTGACCAATTCCACATATCGTCTTCCTTCTTTGGGATCCAATGGCACAACAACTCTTAGGTTATCCACTTCAAATATCATTTATCTCTATTTCAGATCAATAATAACCTGGTGTGAAAAATCCCATTTAATTCCAAGTATTGTTGGGTAAGGGTTACTATTATCCATTATCTTGATGAATTAAAAATTTGTTGCACTGTGCACTCCAACACTGTCAACACTCACTAATCAGAAAAATTTCAAATTTTTGCACAGCATTTAGTGCAGCCTTGATTTCTTTGTCTAATGCAGCATAGTTTTTCTCTGCATCCTGCCAAACCATTGAAGCAAATTGTAAAATTTATTCTGACTTCTTTTTATTTTATTTGATCCTTACTTGCTTAAGAACTTCTCTCCACCCTTCATTACTGGCATCAGTTTCAACAATTTTTGGCAGATCATCATCTGCGACATAGAGAATAGGCAGAGTCTTTACTCTTGCTTTGATTTTTTGCACGGCTCTGGTGTGCTCATGGGTCCATGGAAGTGGTTCCTTCTTCAATATTTCATTCAAAATATTTTGATCTTTAGCACAGTCTTTGTAGAAATGACTGACATAGTTAAGACTACCCAAAAATATTTGCAGTTGGGTTTTGTCAAGGATTTTGTCATGAAATTTATCAGCAAATTCGACTGTACGCCCTAAAAACTTGATCTTGGTTTGGAATAATTCAAGCTTGTTTTTTTATAGGACCAAACCGGCTTCTTTGAAAACTTTTAACAAGGTTGCCAGATGTTTAAAATGCTACTCAATTGAATCTAAAAACACAAGAATATCATCTATATATACAATCAGCCAATCAAAGTATGGCTTGAGCACATTATCCATCACCCTCTAGAATTTGGAAGGAGCATTCTTGAGCCCAAATGGCATGACATTACATTCATAATGTCCTGCAGGAACACTAAAGGTTGTTTTGAACTTATCTTCCTCTTTAATGGCTACTTGCCAAACTCCAGACTTGAGATCAAAATTTGAGAATATCTTAGCTCCTGCAATTCTGTTTACTAGACTCGACTTATGAGGGATTGGGTATGTGTCATCTGCAAGAACTTTATTCAGAGGCTTGTAATTCACAACAAGTCGTGGAACACCTCTTATTTGTTCAGAGTGTTTATTTACATAGAACCCATAACAATTCCAAGGACTCTTAGAGTGCCTGATAAGTCCTTTTGATAACAGTCCTTTAATTTCTTCTTCACATAATTTTTGAAAATGGGAATTCATGGGAATTGCTCTGCTTTTACAAGGTTTTCCCTCATATCCTTCCTTATAGGGAAGTTGAATAAAATACTTAGCTTTTTTCCAAAATGCAGTTGGGTTTTCAGAACATACCTGAGTCTCAAATTGTTCTCTGAGATGTGAAATTTTTTGTTGAACCTGTGGCAATTTCAATTGGTCTTCTATTCTCATAGTTGCTTTCAAATATTTCAATTCTTGGAGCTTTTTCTCTTTATGTTGGATTGTCATGGCAATCTGGACCATTGTTGAAATTTGCGGAGAAGAGACAAAAGGGAGGACGACTTTGGTTGCTCGGATAGCTTTTGCAGAACCTTGTCTGATTTTTATATTAGGTAGAGTGATGAAGAATGCAGCTTTTCTTTCTAGAGTTCTTGCTGAGCCATAAGGTTCGATAGCTGCAAGGAAGGGAATGCCAAGAATATAAGCAACTGGAATATCTGAGAGGAAAAACTTCATATCCAAACAATGTTGCTCAAAGCACAATGTTGCTTTGGGGATCTCATATCCCAAGGAGATTTGGGTATTGCCTACTCCAGTAATAACATGAGAAGTTTTCCTCCAATATTTGGCTAGAATAAGATCTTCATACAGCATATTTACATCTGCACCAGAGTCAATCATAGCTTTGAGCTTGAAAATTCTATCTTGAATTTTTAAATGTATCAATACCAAGGGTTTTTGATGCTCAATAGCCAAAACTTTCATAGAATTAAGGCCTTCAAGACTATTAGTATCAAATATACTAATGTTTCTGTTTATGTGCTCTTCTTCTAATCTTTCTTCTGAAGGAGCACCTCTTTTAATTTTTTGGATTTCATCTCGAGATTGACTTTATATGCGTTTTCTTCCAAAAATTGACTTTCAAGACCTTGAACTTTGTGTTTCAAATCAAAAACTTCTCTTTTCAAATTATTTAACTCTTTACCTAAATCATTCAATGTGAGAGGTTGTAATCTTTCATTCCTGTTATGCTTTATGAATGATTTGGTATTCTTTTCAAAAGAAGCATCAACAAATACAGGCTTCTTACCTGAAGACGTTTCATCATGAGATTTTTGTGTCGTCTTCATCATAGTTTTCAGAAAAGAGTCAAGGAGGGATGCCTTCATTTCTCCTTCAGGTAATGCTTGGATTTGGACAAGAATTTGTGCATCTTCTCTTGTGTTGCTTGATGCCATGCAAACTTTTAGTTTAGGCATTTTTCTGTCGAGTTCTTCCTCTGTTTCTTCTATGCTTTCATCCATTTCTGATTCTTCTGTAGAGATGCAAGAACATTGATTTTGGTTTGAACATTGAAAGTTCTAAGAAATAAATAGAACTTCTTGTTCTAATTCAGACAAATCATCAGTGTCATATTCAAATTCAGAAGTTTTAGGACTAGAACTGAAATTTCCTTGAGCTATATGAACTTCTTCTTGCTTAATAAAAGGGCTTCTGGGGCAGGCATCAGTGATGTGCATATCTGAGCCACATCGGTTGCAATGAATAGGGATTCTAGAAGCCATTGTTCTTTCATTATTTCTGTGAACCTTATTTTGGGAATCTTTTCCCCTGGTCTTCTTTGATGCCTCCCCTTGTGGGCATCTGTTTGCGAGGTGTCCTACTTGCCCACAGAGCCAACAAGTGAGCTTCTGCTTTTCTTGGGCCTTAAAGGTTTTCAGCTTTATATCATTTGGAGTATAGTAATGGGTATTAGGAACCCTCTTGTAATGTGCTCTCTTTCAAAACCTATTAGGAGGTTTACCAAACGGAGAATTCTTTTGAGGTCTTCGGACACTCATGATTCTTTTCAATATTTTCTTGGCCTTTCTTTTCCTGCAAATCGGATCTTCTATTGATAATCCATACTTAGCACATATTGATTTGCTATCAGGAAATCTAGACATTTTTTGAATAGATTTATTTACCTTAGTGCTAGCACATAGGCCAACCAGAGCAGAAGTAATAATAGAGTAGATTTCTCCCTTTCATAAGGCATTTGAAAAATGCCTTGGGCTTTAAAGTAGTCTAAACAATCCTATGTTGATTTGATATCTTCAACTGAACGGTTGACCAACACAGCTTTGGTTTACCCATCATTTCCCATGTATGTTGCAGAAGGACGTTCACATCAGATACGAGATCCAATATAATGTAAACAATATCATAATCTCCTATCTATGCACTGATCCAGAATTATCTATTTTTCCTTCTCTTATGATGCGCCTGACTTATGTGTCTTATTACTGGTGCTTCTTTATCTTATGTGCAGTGATCTATCATCGTGCACATCATGTTTAATATAGACTCTGACATGCGCAGTGGTCTATCTATCATGATATAAACTCTGACAGAGTCAGTTGAGAGTCAGGTACAGATCTGTGAGTGATTAATATTTCCAACATCAAAGAGATGCAACATATGGAAAGATATTGCACCTTGATAGAATTCACAAAATATCTATGGTAGATATACATTCAAGTTCATAAAGTTGCACACTTTATAAGAGATAATTACGACCCTGAAGCAGTATTCTCTTGAACACATGTCCGCACAAAAATGATTCAAGTACGTGAAAGGAGTTTTCTCATATCACTTGCGAGCCGTGCATGACCCTGAAACCATGTTTCAATCCAAAGGTTGATGTAACCTTGTCAATGCATCATATGTCTCATGATTGCGATGATAACTCTTTGGTAACAAGAGGGTTGGATTGTAACTTCTATCTCAAGACCAGTGAAGAAATATCAACGATTCGTAGATCATTAAGGTCACTAAGGTTCATGATCCTTAATCAGTGGAAGCGACCCTGACTCTAAAGCCACTTATACATGTGTCATCTAAGTGGTGGTTCAGGGCCATAAAAATAGTTTCATAAAACCGCATAAGCATGATCCTGAAACCGTTTGCTTGGCCCAATCAAATCATTTTATGTGTTTGACGCTAGTTAGAGTGACAAGAATATTTTCTGACCCTGTAATATGATCGTGACTTGACCAGTGTGTATATTCATGATCCAAACAATTAAAATGGCGGTGGATATTCTTTCAAGCCTCGAAAGTTGACTGTGGTTTATTTGTAGGTCGAAATGTACTGGCTACCATGGCTAATGAATTAGCTTGCTGAGTTAGATCTCTAGGTATGAAATTTGTGTTGAATGCATCAAAGAAATTTTCCTCAATGTCCCAGGTAACATTCATGTATGCTCTTAATCTTTGATGCTTGGTATGCTAAACTCCCCTAATCTGATTTACGATTACCTCTGAGTCTTCGAAAACACCTAGCTTTGTAAATTTTAGTTGTTTAGCAGCTTGTAATCCCAAGATAAGAGCTTCATATTCAGAAAATTTATTAGTGGTTTAAAACTCTATATTATATGATAAAGAAATATTTTCTCCAGAAGGAGGAAACAAAATAGCTCATGCCATAGACTCATCTCTGGTTGAGGCTCCATCAAAATACAACTTCCAAACCAGGTCAATTTGATTTTCAACAAGTTTTGCAAGAGGACACTTAAGACAATCTTCCTCAAAAGATTCATTAATCGATAGGATGCAACATCCCATGTCATCTTCAGTAGTATATAATGGATAATTTTTTGATCTATTATGATCACTTGTGAGATAGGAAAACTTGGCTTCTCAATAAAACCTTTTGGTCTCACCTGTGAATACAGGTACGGTAGCATACTTCATATCCATCTACATTGTACCACCCAGTTTTTAATCCCAACTTCTAGATTATAGCATCCTGCATTTAGGTGGTACGTCGACCACTACTACATCCATCACTATAATTTTTGTAGGTATCTAATCCAGAGTAACTACCAAATATTTAATCATTCCCAAGAACCTGAAATTTCTTGAATCAAAGCTATAAATATCATGGCAGGGATTGTTGGTTGTGGATCCTGATATTCCATATTCAGAGATGTTATTGTTCAGTTGTGTTGTACCCTAGTTTTATTGTACAATCGTCCCCGCTGGGGGGTGTGGGGGGACATATTCCCCCACGGGGGTCTGAGGGGGGCCATCCCCCCCGGCTGGGGGGTTCAGTAGCAAAGCCCCTGAAAGAAATTTTTCCAGATGTTTGTTGGCCAGCAGTTTGCAGACCCATGGTATTGGGTGACCCATAGTATTTTCCCATGGTAATTCCCCCATAAAAGGAAAGCATTGTAAACAATCTTTGTGATTGTGTGAGAGAGACTGTGAGAGTGTGAAGAGGAAGTGCAGTGAGGTTTTTGTAGGTTGTATCCCTTCATTTTGTTGGATGGTATAATAATAAAGGAATGGAAATTTCTTTGTGGACGTATTCCATCTTGGGTGAACCATGTAATATATGTGTCTCTCTTGTAATGTGTTTAAGATTTGGATCTTGCTTAATTATTTAAGTGTATAATTGTTATTGCTCTGCGATATTGGTTTTCTAACATGGAGTAGTTATTTCTAACCCAAGTTGCTCCATAATAACGTGTGGCATTAGATTATGAGAGGCACCAGAATCCAGCATGAGATTATTTAGCAACTTATGATGCACATTGACGGTAACATAGAAAGGAGCGTTCAACTCTTATTTATCATTAGCATGAGTTCCACAATGAATCGCTAGAGATTTATCAGTTGGGTTTATAGTATCTTGTTGATCATACACTTGGGGATGCTGTAGTAATTTATTAATTTTCTTTTGATGTGCAGGATTTTTAATAGGCACTGACAATGGGATAGGGACCTTGATCTTGTTAAATTCATTTTCCAAAATGAAGGAAGTCTTGGCAAGCTCTTTAGGGATTTGCTTTGTCTTTTTAAGAGGGTCTTTATCGATGACTTGAGGAGAAGGGGATTTAGATTTTTCTGGTTTTTGGCTCCGAATGGAAGGATTGACCTTTGGAGTGGTTGAAATATGAGGAGTTTTATCAGCGGGATTTTTAGTAGAAGGTTTGACCATAGGATATTTAGAAGGCATACCTTTAGGAGGAGGTTTGGGTCTAAGTGCATACTTTCTTTGTAATTTATCTTGGAAACTGTCAACAAACAATCAAATTATATTGAAATGAGGACTACATGAAAACATCATTCTCTTCCTAATACTCCTCACTATCAAATTGTCCAAAAGGCTGAGTGGAAAACCTCTACTAAAGTTGTCATGTGAGATGATTTGGGACCAAATTTCAATTTAGATGTCATTGAATTGGAAGTAATTCACAATATCACAAGATGAGATGGAGCTAGCTATTATTGCTACCAAAGATGCCCTGGATACACTCACACAATTGGATAAAATCTGAATTCATCCAAGACTGTTATTGAGCTACTAAATGAAAAATCACATCAAGAACTTCATGATTTGGAAATAAGAGATAGGACTGAGTTAGTAATTGAAGCCAACAAAGTAATTGCTAAAAAATCCTTGGCTTAAATTGTCCTTGATTTTGCTTCGCAGCTATATCATGATGTCGGTTCATTGTAATACCCTTTGGTTTATCCCATGGACATATTATTGTTGTTGTCATGTTGGAAATAGTGGCACAAGGTTCTTGGACTATGGTTTTCACATTATTATTATTTTTATTATGTTGAAATTATAAAATAATTAAAATAAAAACAACTAGACGACCGATGCCACGAAAGAGAGTATGAGGAACCAGGATGTTATGAGCAAGGGGTTGTGGAAAAGTGTTTCATATGTGTTTTGAACCTATGTTTATGTTGTGCACCCTTCTTAGGTACTTGATGGACCCTCTTGGTTATGAACCCTCATGTGTTATGTTACTCCTTGGTTTTTGTTTACTCCTCATGTGTTATTATGTTGAACTTATAAAATAATTAAAATAAAAACAACTGGATGACTGATGCCACGAAAGAAAGTATGAGGAACCATGATGTTATGAGCAAGGGGTTGTGGAAAAGTGTTTACATATGTGTTTTGAACCTATTTTTATGTTGTACACCCTTCTTATGTACTTGATGTACCCTCTTGGTTATGCACCCTCATGTATTATGTTACTCCTTGGTTTTGTTTACCTTGAAATTAATTTTTATTTTGAGGATTGGAGTCCTTCTCTCACCTAGCACTCCCTCACGAGTTGGATTAGTGTTCCTCTTGGTGTATCCACTTGATGTGTAACTCATATTTTCTATTTTTGGAATGTAAATTTCATGCTTGTGTCCATCTCTCTCCCAATTTGAATTGCTCATGGAGGAATTCGATTTTCTTGTGTTGGTTCATGTTTTTGCTCTTGTGATTGTATTTGGAACTTGTGGTTTTATTTTTTTGCTCTTGGTATGAGATCCTTGTTGATACTATGCCCAAGTTGAGTTACTCTAGAGACACTAGTATTTCTCCTAGATCCACTGGAATTTCCCTGGATTGGAAGTGCTACTTACTATTGGGTTGTGGTTGGGCTGTTGTCCTGGAGAGACTATAATTGCCCTAGAGTGGAAGTAGAGGTCATACTTGCCATTGGGTTGTGTTTGGATTAATTTATTGAGAGAATTTTTGGTTGAGTATTCCATTTCTTGTGGAATCATGGTTATGGCTAGAAGGTGACCATTGCAAAGTGATTTTGTTCTTGCATTGAGTCTACGACTAGGTGGAACGTGGCACAGTCGATTCTGGTTGTGTATTTGGAAAAGATAAGTGTTTTATCTCACGTATAATTAATTTATTTAGATATTATATAATGTATTTATGGATGCACATGAAATTTTTGATTAATCGTATGAGCTATTCATGGAAGAAACTTATCATGGAATTCAATCTATTTATACAAGTAAATTTTGTGAAGGAATTGGAAACCAGTTTTGGGGATTTTGTGCACAAATTGTGTGAGGAAATAATTATTAGACACCATTTCTACATAACTGATATTTACACCCATTTTCATCATATAATGTGTATTTTTATGGTACAATATTGTTGGAATGTTTTAAAACACTTCTCTTTAATGCTTCTACCATTTATCCGAAAACTAGTTCTTCGATTGGATTGTTTTGCATAGTTTGGAGACTTGGCAGATTAAGTGTTTGTAAAAATTACTGAGTGTTATTTTATGATTATGTCTAATAAATACACTTTAAATGTGCGTGGGAATGTTATGGTAAATATTTTTTATATTTTTTTGGAAATATCTACCGAAATTCTAGATCAATTTCCAATTTCTAGCTCCTTCAAAGGAATTGTTTTGAGTAGATTTGTAGCTTTGCATATGAAGTGTTTTATGAAATGTTTGAATGATATATACCTTTATTATGACTTATTAAACATGTCATTTAGAATTTTAATGGAATTTGAATGATTCTATGGGTTATGGATTTAATTATTCTAGTGATTCGTATAATTACTAGTCAATTCGGATGAGTAGAATTAGCTAGTTTTGTGACTTATTTAATGGACTGTATATGGAAAGAAATCTACAAACATATGAATTTAGTTGACCCCTACTATTTTTTAATATTTCATATGCTATACTGGATATCATTATTGTTCAATTCAATTTCACAGCAGTATCATATGCAGAATCACTGAAAGAAACAGAATCACAAGATAGACACAGTACTTATCCTGGGAAACCCTCAAAGGGAAGAAAACCCAGACAAAACTTCCTCTGTATAAGATGTATAAGATATAACCCCAAAAAACAGGTACTCTCCTCCTTGTTTTTATCTCTCTCTCTCTATCTCTCTCTCTCTCTCTCCCCTATGCGCTACTCAAGTGATTGAGTCTATGTCCAAATAAAATCACGGCTCTCCTATTTATACACATTGAGCCAACTAATTTTTACCCTAAACAAGTCAGCCCCACTAAACTGTATGGGTCGACTTCACCTAGGAAGACTCAAAATAGTATTTTGTATTATTCATTAGGGTACTAATGATCCGACATACAATGGAGGCTTTACCTCATGACTCTATGATGAAAAAATACAATAGTAACACCCCGTTGGAAGAGTAATGACATCTCCCTTGGGTTACATCAGTGAAATACATTTAGAATATCCTTTGAAGTTACAATATTTCAATACTCTCCCTTAACAAGAAGGTTATTCTACTGAAAACATCATCATATACTATAGGAGAAAAGAGAGACAATATCTTCAGCATTATCGAGGTAATACATCTATACGTCATAGGAAGTTTTCACAATCAGTAATTGCAATAGTTACTCTTCAATGTCTTCATCTTCTGCATCACACGATCACTTAATCCTTTTGTAGCAACACTTTAATCTTTTAATCCTTTGTGGCAACACTTTGATCTTATGTTCCTTTGCAACACTACTTCGATCTTCAATCATTTGCAGCAATTTTGATCTTATTAATCCTTCATATCAGCACTTCGATCTTCGACCCTTTGTAGTAGTACTTCAATATTCTTGATCCTTCGTAGCAACAACACTTCAACCATTTCGATCCTTTACAACAACACTTTGATCTTCTTGATCCTTTGCAACCGCACTTCATTCTACTTAATCCTTTTCCTCCACGCCACCTACAATACACATTATCTCTTTGTGAGATGATCAATCCCTATCACTTTAGGACATAAGTCCAAGGACGATGCAATCCTCCATCAGCCTAATCCATAATATCAATCAGTTGAATTTTCTACAACTGAATGTAGATCTTGAAAGCGCCTAGATGCAGGCCCAATCATCCGTGAGGAATCATCATAGACCATCCATACCACTAAGGTTAGGACCACTCCTAAGTGAGTGTTATACTATGGTATCTACACTTACATGTAGGCATACTCTTCCAAGCAAGAGAATTATCTGCAAAGAAGATCTCGACCACATACAAAATGTCGGCCCTCATCGTAGAACATCATTACCATTAAGGTTAGGACTACTCCCAAGTTATTGTTATACTACAACGTCTATGAGGACTCTTCATAGAGCATCCATACCACTAAGGTTAGGACCACTCCCAAGCGAGTGTTATTCTATGGTATCT
Source organism: Pseudotsuga menziesii (assembly GCA_001517045.1). NCBI lineage: Eukaryota > Viridiplantae > Streptophyta > Pinopsida > Pinales > Pinaceae > Pseudotsuga > Pseudotsuga menziesii. The sequence goes on from LPNX010124102.1 coordinate 722,207, forward strand.
ACATATGAATGTAGGCATACTATCCATACAAGAGTATTGTCTGCAGAGCAGATCTTGACTGCATACAAAATGTAAATCCTATCATTTGTGAGGAATCATCGTAGAGCATCCATACCACTGAGGTTAGGACCACTCCTGAGTGAGTGTTATTCTACGGTATCCACAACTGAATGTGGGTACTCTCCATGCGAGAGTAACACTTGCAGGGACATCCTTAGTAAGGACCACTCTCATGAACAGAGTTGTATACCTTCCATCCTCAAGAGAGGATACTATCATCCACAAGTGAATGTCAGACCTTGTCACCATCACTGTCATCTGTCATCGATGTCAGTCTTATCATCACTCCCCCTTTCCTAGGAAGTTCCATATTATCAACCTGCTCCCCCTTTGTTTGGGGAGGGTTCATGTCTTCGACCTGGTCTTCCTTTTCGGGGAGAGTCCATATCTTTGACTTGTTCCTTCTCTCCAAAGAAGGTCCATATCTTCATCATTTGTAGTACCATCAGTGTTCCTCCTTGAGAGGAAATTATTTTTGAACTACAACAATCTTATTATGGAAATATTCAAACTTTACTCGAGATAGAGGCTTGGTCAGTACATCTGAAACTTGCTCGTCGGTACTCATATACTGGAGCTTGATAGCTCCCTTTTGTACCATATCCCTTATATTAAAGTATCATATTTCTACATGCTTTGATTTGTGATGGAACACCGGGTTCTTTTTCATCTTTATACAACTCTAGTTGTCATAGAGAATCATTGTGGTGTCCAACTCCATGTCAAAAAATACTGACATCAGCTTTCGAAGCCATATCGCTTCACAACAAGTGGAGCAAGATGCAATGTATTCTGCTTCAATTGTATTGAGAGCAACACTAGACTGTTTCTTAGTAAACCATGTGATCATGGAGAATCCCAAATAATAACATCCACTTGAGGTGCTCTTCCTATCTGCAGCACTTCCTACCCAATATGAATTCATATATCTGTATAATCTGTAGTCATGATCTCTCACATAGTAAAGATCCAAATCTATTTTACCTTTTAGGTAGCTCATCACATGCTTTCCATCTATCAGGTGAACCCATCTAGGTTTAAATAGATTCTGACTCAAGGTGTTCACACCAAATCATATATATGGCCTTGTGTTCCTCAGATACATTAATGACCCAATAATATGTCTGTACTGAGTCATGTCCACTAATTATGATGTCTCATCAGGAAACAACTTCAGGTTGGTGTCCATGGGTGTGGCCATGGCCTTACAATCCAAAATATTAAATCTTTTCAAGATTTATACTGCATACTTTCCCTGGTTCAGAAAGAGTCCTTCTAGGCTCTGCCACACTTCCAACCCTAGGAAATAATGCATTAATCCAAGATCTTTCATCTCGAATTCCTCAGCTAGATTCTTCTTGCAATATGTGATATGTTTATCATTTCCCCTCAGAAATAGATCATCCACATACAGTAATAGTATGAAAGGTTCATCATCCATAATATTCATGTAAAGGCTAGGATCGAATTTACTCTTGGTAAATCCCAAGCTTGCCAAGAAGCTATCTATTCTACCATAGCAAGCTCTAGGAGCTTTCTTCAGTCCATACATGTCCTTTTTCAACTTGCATACATGATTCTCTCTATCTTCAACTTCAAATCCTTGTGTATCTTCAATGTAAACCTCTTCCTCAATGACACCATTAAAGAAGGTTGTCTTTACATACATCTAGTTTAAGTCCCATTTCATCATGGAAGTAAGTGCCATGATGGTTCTAATGGAATTGTACCTTGCTACTGGAGAAAATGTCTCTTCATAATCAATTCCCTATTTCTAAGAGAATCCTTGTTGACACAAAACCAGTCGATGGGGGTTCACCCTCTGTCGACACCCAAACAACACGATCTCCCTAAAAATCGGCCCAGATAGGTTTTACCCCATCCGACAACACCTGTAGAGCAGATGAAGTCTCACCTAAGATGTTCGAGGGAGAGATGTCAGATCCAAGTTTCTGCAGTATGAAGGAGGACAATGCATCGACTATTCAATTCAGCGCAGCATTATTCAACAAATCTACTTATCCATATTATGCATAAATAGATCATGTCGTCATTCAATAGATCACATTAACATAACTAAATCAAAGAAAAACATTGATGCACAAATAGATCTAGCATTATATCATCATTTAAAGCAAAGAAACATCACATCATTCATAGATCCATATCGCAGATACACATTGCATTCACATTTAGGCCACATAAAATAGGAAAATAGAAAGATAGTAAAAGACACAATGATTATGCTCAATCTCTGTCATATCACATTAAATTCCGCTATAAAACATAGGTTCTCAAAATAGTTCTTCGGCCACATACACAGATACAAAAAGTACCCAAAATCGTCCAAGAACAAGCACAAGAAGACCACTCAATACTTGCAATTCAACATCTATTTATAGGCTTTCACATTTACATTGGTGGTCCACTTAACCAAATTCCTAACTACTTCTTAACAGAATCTACAAAATAATGACCACAATCCACAAAACACGGTCCAAATCTACAAAACATGACCAAAATGCATAAAATATCGTAAATCTACCTTGTGCACCATTTTCCATCTTGCGCAGCATTCCAGGATGTTGTGCAGCTAACTTACCCCAAAAATGCCTGGAAACAGGTCCCCAACACAATCTTGTGGCTCACCCTCGAGCCACATCAACTGCTGGAAATAGTGTAGTTGTTGATCTTCACCTTGAAGTCCTCATATTGCTGGGTGATTTCCTTGACTTGTTCTTTAATTTTCTTAGTAATCTCCCAATTGTTTGTCAATTCATGCTCTAATGGGTGATCTTCAATCTTTGCGGTGACACCCTTCCTACCTTCCTGAACCGCTTGCAGCACTGAAACCGCCTTGACCAAGATTTGTGTGTCAATCTCCTAGGATGTATCTAGTTCTCTCATGCACCTCTAGTGACGATCCCTGGCCTTTCCAACCCACTGTTGTAAGTCCTTCAGCTCCACTGACTTTGTAATATGTATGACCGAGGGCATCACTCTAAGCGACGTCTTCAATGTTTCCAATTTCCCCTCAGCCTCCTACAATTATGTGATCAAGTGCTCCAACTGAGCATACTGCACTACGCTTCCCCAAAATTTTGTTGTCTCATTAGTAAATTTCGTTGCCTCTCACTCCATCTCCTCCAGCTGCATCGCTAATTCCTTGATGGCGCTTTTCTTTTCTACAACTTTCTCTGGTGGTGTATCTAGGTGTATCAAGTCTTGCAGGTTCACGTTGTCGATATGCAACTGTGTAATGATAGCCCCAAGCCGCATTGCTTTTGCCTCCGCGTCCAGTTCCACTTTTCTCTCGAATATGTGCTGACAAGCCTCAGAAACTTCCTTCTCCAACTACACTCTATTGTCCCAAAGATGTGATTTCTTGACCACCAGTCAATCCTTCTCCTTTTTCATCTCCTCAATTTCCTTGCCGTTCACCGTGATCACCCACTATTTTTCCTTCTACAGCACCTTAATCTTTGTGCCCGATGCCGCCTCTTTCTCCTACAATCTCAAGAATTGACCACTGATACTTTGTTCCCTGTCTGCCAACTCCTACTTAACGACCCTCTGCATGTGCAACAATGTCTACGGACAGATCTTGTAACTGCTATAGGGAGGAATTGAGATCCTCATTGTTGGTCTTGATCACATGCAGTGGAATTTGCACATTCCTTATCCATGTCCCAGTGCTTATTGAGCCAAGTTTATGCACAGTTGCTGCCTTTGGTACCTTCTTCAATATTACATCAACTAAAGAGTCAAGGTGAGTTCTTACCTCACCGAATTCATCACATGTCTGCTTCTTCATCGCCTCTGTTGTTTTTGTAATGGCCATGATAATATGACTCAATTGATCCTCTGTCACTGTTGTGGTACCACTGGTCGCAACCTGATCCTGCTTCTTCTTTATACGAGATTCCCCAAACTACTGCTTTGCCTCCAAATCAATAGGTGTCCTTGTTGACGCTCCATCAGAATCATGGTCACTCGGTGGGACAAGCACAGGGTCCACTGCTGCATCAACTGGAGGGCCTGTCGACACCTCTTCAATACTGACAAGTTCGCTCCATTCACAGGCTCAATCCACCATAATGTTCTCCATATCTGCATCAAAAACTTTAAACATTATCGGCAATCATTGCTTTCCTGGGTCTCATTGTTCCTGGATATGAATCGCATGTGGCCCAATCGCAAATCTAAGTACCCACTGATACTTCACTAGTGTTTCCTCTGTCAGTTGCAGAACCTTCACTTCTGTATCTTGTAGTGCCGACGAGTATATCCAGAACTAGATTACATAGTCCTTCGGTTGCTCTGCTTCTTTCATGCACCAAAGGTTCTGATACCACTCACCTTTACAAACTTTTGTCGCATCTACATCCATCCCTTGATCATCATCCAGCTCCATCCAAGCCACCAACTCAATCAGAATGAGTAACCAGCTGTAGGCAAACAGTTGCTGCCCCACCTGGACTGCGAGTGCATCCTCTGTCAACTGGTTCATCAAGAACAACGACTAGTTCATCTACACCCCTTTCACACACTTATCTGCATAGACAATGACCCCCAAATTGCATTGGTTAGGCCGGTTCATTCTGATAACCTTGCTTCCCAAAATCCTCGTCACAATGCAAACCACCCAATCGTTGATACTATCAACGCAGTATGCCCATCCATCGAGATACAAATTATATATTTCCTTCAATTGTGCAACCAACCTCCTGTTGTTGTTTTTCCCATTGAAGTATTGCTATGGGTCGGACCCCTCCTTAGGCAGGCCCATGATTTCCGAAATACAGTGCCAGAGTGACTGGAATCGGTTTGTCCAACCATAGAATCCTTCCTTGGAAGCATTCCAAGAGCTGCTTCATGCATGCATTTACCTCATTCAACCACCCAAAATGTGGCATGTTGATTAGTCCCAACAATCCGGATAGTTCCAAGACCCACGCCAAGTTATGTGGAATTTGTGTTATTGGGTCGTCTCCCGTCTGTGTAGTGGGTAGATATGGTTCTTTCGTAATATCTACTGAGGCAAGCATATCATGGTCCTCATACTTCATCTGTGTCAATGAGTGCACAATTTCCTTGGCGCAAATCATTCCATGTGGTATCATTGGTAACTTAACTAGGTATTTCTGATTCTTTGACTTTTCCCTGGGCTTCGCATTAGGCCGACAGGGAAACACATACCCAGGAATATCCATAGTGGATACCCCTAGGTGGGATGATGTCTCCTCAGCCCCTGATGTTGATGGACCCATCTATGTAATTGACTCCTCTTGTGCCTGTGCATACATTCTAGTATGTCGCTTCTTCTGAACTGGGTCCTTCTGCCACTGCTCCCCCCTCTTCTTCTTTGGAATGGATGATGATCCCACCGGCACAATTTCTTCCACGATGGGTACTCCGATAACTAGTGAATCTCTCTCACTGGAAATCTCAACTGTGACTTGTTCCTGCAACATGCTGCACCAATGCCCCCCAATTCTCAATGGGCACTCAACCTTACTTCACATTGCAAATCACCCAATCACCACAACTCAACTTAGTGCAACGCTTCTCTGCAACTCTATTGAAAATTCAAAATTTGCACAATGGTGACTTTTGAACACGTTCAGCCACTTCTTATAGCGCCAAATCGATCTTCTGCCCATTATGAACAAATCATTGTGATCCCCTTTTCCTCATCATGACCAAATCATGCATTAATCGCCCGAATCCATCGGCAATCCTGTCAATCCAACGGTCAGATCCGTCATTAAGATGCATATCATCCGAGATCACCGTTGCATAACTATCTTAACTATTGAATTTATTGTTGATTTGAATCTGTCATGGACCTATGGCTGTTGCAACAGAACTCCCTCACTGTGATAGTGGATCTCCTACTTGTGCATCTACTTCCTCTTGGTGCAACATCCTCCTAACTACCGTCTCATGCAAAAACAAAACGATTTTTTTTTCATCGCGTAGGGCCTCAAGCATCGCATAGCTCCTAGCCCATCTTGTAGGGCTTCAGCCTGCTACCATTCATTAGCTTAGGAAGCATCGCTCCATATAAATGATGCAGTCATACTGCGCCTCCTGAAGTAATAGAATTAATGAGATATGGACCTAGCCAATGCATCTATAACTTACCCAGATGTTTTGTGAACTTACTGTCATGCATCAATACCAGGTCTCCTTGTTGAAATTGTTTGTGCTTAATATGTCGATCATGCCAAGATTTTTGTCAATCCTTCTCAATGCACTGGTGAAAGCCTGCAACAAACAAGTCTTCCTCAAGTTGCACCTACTGAACCAGAAATTATTCTAATCCCTCTTCATCGTCCATGCTCGTCGTTGCTGCTATGTGCAAACTTGGAACAATGTACTCCGTCAACATGACTGCCTCTTTCTCGTACACTAATTTGAAGGGAATATGTACTGTCTATATTTTCAAGTGGTGCAATATGCCCACAATACTGCTGGAATATTCAAATCCCAGTCATCACGGTTCGTGTTACATACCTTTGTGAGTGTGTGATCCAACACCTTGTTGAATGCCTCCACTGTCCCATCCGCTTGTGGATGATATGGGGTACTCTTCTTATGTTGTATCTTAATCTCTTATGTCAATGCACTGAATGTGAAATTGATGAAGTGACTCCCCTGGTCACTCATAAATATCCTTGGGCACCCAAACTGAGTAACAATGTTTTCAAACAAGAACCTCGTTGTTGTCACAGCGGTGCAATATACAATGGGTGTGGCCTCTGCCCATCTTGTCAAATATTTTGTCGTTGTAATGATGTAATGCGCACCAATTCTCTTTCCAGGTGGGTTTATTGGTCCCACAAAGTCCACAACCCATTTATCAAATGGCAGCGTCACCTGAGGTACCAGCGGCATCTCATCCCTCCTTAATGGTTTCCCAGTTCTTTAACAAACATCACAAGTTCATGCATAGTATGCCACATCACCATGGAGAGTGAGCCACCAAAGCCCTGCACGGAGCACCTTCCTACCAGTAGTGCAACCACCATAGTTCCCACCTGTGAATCCTGCATGTGTCTCTGCCAATATTTTCCCTTGTTCATGCGGTAGGACACATCGTTGTAAGATATCATCTAGTCCTAGCTTATAGAGTTGTCTAGCAATCAGCTGGAAATCCGCGGCCTGCTTCTTCTAACTTGTAGTAAGCTCTTCTGGTGTTCTTCCCGTCGCTAAGAACTGAACTATTGCTCATAGTAATCATCAACCATATCAACTCTGAATAGTTGTACGTCTAGAAACCCATCCTTAATTTTTGTTGGTTCTTCGCTTGTCTCAATCTGCGGTAAGTAATATGGGCCTGCAATCAAGCAAACCATATTCACAATTATCTCAAAATCAAACTCTTGAAAGAGAAGTAGCCAATGAAATATCTTCCCCCCCAACATAGCCTTATTGACCAGGTATTTCAAAGCAGAATGGTCTTTGAACATATTGAAATGGTTGCCCAATAGGTAATGTCGAAACTTCTGTAGCACATATACCATTGCCAAACCTTTCCTCTCTATCATTGTATAGTTTTTCTCCACTAATGACAACTTCTGAATAGCGAAATCAATCTGGTGATCAAGATCTCCTTCTCCTGGTTGTGATAGCACCACTCCCACTGCAATGGATGATGCATCCACATGGACATGGAACTCCTTATTCCAATCAAGAAAAACTAGTATTCGTGTGGGCACCATCTTCGCCTTTAGTGTCTCAAAACTATCCTAACACTCCTGACTCCATACAAAGACCGCATTCTTCTTAAGAAACCCCTCCATAGGAGTTGATCATGGCATAACCTAGGATGAACTTGCGGTAGTATCCTGTGTGTCCCAGTGTTGCTTGCAGTTGCTTCACATCCATAGGTGGTGGCAAACTCAAAATCAGCGCAATCTTCATGGGGTCAACCAACAGTCCTTTCTTGCAAACAATGTGTCCCAATAACATCCCAAACGATGCGCAAAAAATGCACTTCTTCAAGTTCAGTGTGATTTGATGTTGTCGACATCGCTCCAACATCAGTCGCAGGTTCGCCATATGGTCCCTGATTAATCCATAAACCATCCAATCGTCCATATAAACCACCAAAAATTTCTGAATAAAATATTTGAATACAGCAACAACAATCGTAGAGAATATTGCAGGCGCATTCTTCAATCCAAAGGGCATTACAGTGTACTAAAAACATCCCCATTTAGTAACAAAGGTTATCTTGTGGCGATATTCCTTCATGATCTTAATTTGGTGATAGCCATAAAATCCATTTGTGAATGAATAAATTTATTAACCGCCCACTCCTTCGAGCACCTCATCGGTGAATGGTGTCGAAAATGGATCTTGCAGGAATGCATCATTCAATTTTCTGAGGTCGACAAAGATCTGAACCTCACCCATATTCTTGTCCTACACTACCATGGGACTGATCCATTATGATTCCTCAATTGGATCTATTATCCCAGCATCCAACATTCTGTCGAGCTCCGCTTTGACCCTCTCCTTGTATCGTGGATTCAAGAAATACGGTTGCTGCTTCATAGGTTTTGCATCCGGTTTCAGCGAGATATTCATCTCCTCTAAATCTACTAGTATTCCCTTCATCTCAGAAAACTTTATAGGAAACAAGTCTTGGAATTCATGCAACAGATCCATTATATTTGCCATTTTTTCTTTGTCCCAGTAGTCCCCAATATTCGCAAACTTTGGGATCTCCTCTGTCCCAATGTTAGCCTTCCAAATTTTTAACAGTTGATTCATCGGATCCATTGGTACATCAGGTGCTGCGACATCCCGACTCCCTTTTGTCTGTGGAATATTGATGTTTCATAGATCCTCATCGTCGTCGGGTCCTCCCTTCACATTGTATCATTCCATCATCGACTGCATCAAACATCTCTCTACGGATCCACCATATATACAACGGGTACTACCTTCAGAACAATGTTTCAGATGTGTTGCAGTGCACTATGAATAGATGGATTGGTATCCATAAAACTAAAGGTGTGATTGAAGCAAACCGTCAACTCCTCCCAAGTAGTGATCTCTCTACGCAATTTAGATGATACATACCATCATCATGGCATTTCATCCAACGTGTGGACAAAGCATGGACCCACTCATCCTTTGGTTGCGATTCCCACAAGGTTTGACAGTCTATCAAGTGATTACCACGATTAATCCACCCATCATATCTTCCAGCATGGTACTCTTCTACGTCACCCAAATGAACTCTCATCAATATTCGACACTGAAACCTTCCAATGATCGACTTCTTATGGGTCTCCCACCAACGTGTTGGAGTAGCCTTCAATGCTTAATCCAACACCAGCAACCGCTATGGTTCTGATACCTTATCATCAAATTCAAATAAAACTCAGACAACTCAAGTAGACCTTCATATACCGGTAGCTCGATAGTTTCTATTGTGACTCGACATAATGACTGTGTAATCAAGCCAAACTTTCGAAGCGATACCTCATGCATCTGATTCTACCAATTTTCTAAAGCATCATCAGAATCTGAAGACGTAGAGCTATAGCTGCACCAACTGAGCTCACCATAGACAGTTGGATGGATATAATCCTATGAGATTTTATTTATGTGATCCCATCCTCTTCCAACTTCCTCTTTAACTGGTTCCACATATCTTCATCCTTTACTCGGTCCATCGGGGCAATGACCTTGATGTCGTGGTTTTCAAAAGTCATAACATGTTTCTTAAAATTTATCACCACCAAGCTGTCATTGGCCCATCCAATCACCAGCAGTGCAGGATATGAACCTCTACCATCAACAACTTCAATCACATCAAAATCAGCATAAGTCTGCATCCCTTCTACTTCCACTGCAAGACGTGGAACTCGCCAAACTGGTGTTACTTTATCCTGGTTAGCCAATCGCAGCTGCACCGGGGACCAAGCCAACTTCGAGCTCCCCATCTTCTCCCAGGTCTTCTTCGTTAAAATTTTGACATCTAATCCTAGATCCAGGATGACTTAATCTACCTCATAGTCCCCAATCTGAATGTTCATGCAGATATCTTTCCCTATCTTTTCTTGTGTAAAGAGTTCACTACGGACTCCTTCCACCCCTTGGCTGGTCGATGCAATAAATCCTATCACGATGGTCCTGCTACCGAAGGGGAATCAAAAGCAGTCAGCATCTCATAGACAGGTAACTTACCAGGATTTCTTCATATCGCATCACATGCTTCAAAGAATGTGTCTCTTTCTGCATCGACATCAAACTGCACCTTCTTCTTCCCAACCAGCTGAATTTGTGGATGTGGGCTAGCATCCCCCGTTGTCGCACCTCCACGAGTAATGACAACAATATCAGCATCTTGCGTTCTTGGTTCTACTGAAATCATCGCAACAGTTGGTCCTTGATTATGGTTCAGCAGTGGATTAACATGTTGATTCACATTTTGATTTGCATTTTGGTTCTTATTTTGAAGCTGATTTTGGTTCTACAATTGATTCTGATTCTGCAATTGATTCTGATTCTGGTTCTGCAACTGAGGAATGTTTCATGCCTACCACTTCGTGATCAATTGCAGACAATTCTCAATAGTGTGGTCAACAACGATATAATAAGTACAATGTGATTGCAATTATGGGCAATCTCTCTGATAATTTCCCAGTGCTCTACAACTATAACATTGTACAGGTCCACGTCCTTGTCCTCCTCCTCAACCGAAACCTCCACCTCATCCTCCTCGAAATCCTCCTTGTTGTTGATAGTGTGGTTGATTGTATTGTTGTTGATGCGAGGGATTTTATTGTAACTGTGCATACTATAGTTGAGCATATTGAGGTTGTTATGGAGCCATCTACATTTGAGTGTACTACGGAGGTGGAAAAACAAACTCTTGTTGTGGCACAAACTGCATCTGTGGTTGCAGTTGTTGTACAAACTGTGGTTGTGGTTGCTCCTGTGGAACAAAATACATCTGCAGTTGCAGTGGTGGCTTAACCACCGATGGCTATTGTGGTTGTTGCACCATTCTATGGTCCTCTCCATTCACATAGTAAATGTCCATCGTTCTGTCCTGGAGTAGGTCATATGCATGACAATATTTATCTTCATGTCCAAGAGATCGGGAAAATGTGCAGTACAAGTTCATTGGCTTCATGACCATCTTCTGCAGATATCCACAATCCTCATGTCGATGCCCATAAACTTGGAAGATACGGAACCATGGCATGCCTCCACAACTCAATGGATTTGCTGCTCCCAACAGTAAGTAGTTTCAGAAATATGGGCATTGATCCTTGGTATGTCCCTCTGTGCGACATCGAGTACACCAAAATTCCTCGTGATGTTCTATTCCTTTCTTGATATCTTGCAACTAGAGTGTCAAGTTCGCCAACTATGCCTATATCTGAATCATACCGATTGCATTCTCGCCAACAAGTGAAGATTTCAACTTCATCGCAATATCAATAGCCTCACTCTGTGTCACAATATTCTACTACATCAATGGCATTCTGATGTGCAATACCAACGCTGCTATGAACCATTCTTTATGTTGAACATCTCTCATCTCAAAACTGAATCTTTCCATCTGTGTCTTGAATCATTGATCGAAAACAGTTTCATTTGGATATTGCTTTATCTATTTTAGCTCAGTAATGTATTGCACCTCAGGTTTCGGTTTTCTAAATTCTTCAATCAATCCTTTTCTGATTTCTGCCAAATTCTTCAATGGAGTTCCTATAGGAACTTATACAAACTTTATGAACCAATCCAGTGCATGACCTCGAAGGGTCATCGCCAACTGGCCCTTCTTAACATCGTCATCTGGAGTTTGATTGACAATCCAGACTGCTTCATACAAGAACCAATATTGCTTGGGATCCTTAGTCATGTTCCCATGAAACAGGGGTAAATTTGCATCATCGTCCTCCATCTTAGGCCTTATTCCTACAGTCATTGATCTGCTACTATTAGAGTGTTGATGACATGTCGAAAAAGTCGGTGTCAAACTAGTATTTCTTCCCGATTGTGGCACAGTGCACAGAGGTGTGGGTATGTTGTTGGAATGGGTCAATCTTTTCTCTAGATTGGGTGTATCATGTTCATCCTCTTCGTCATTGTAGGGTCTCTTTGTCCCATGTGGTATTCTCTCGCGGTCTCACGTTTCAGTCGTAGCAGGACTCTCTCCTATCATCTGCCTCTTCTCTTGTCGAAACCTTGATCCTCCTCTCGTAATACCAATTCCTTCCTTGGCTTCCCTCACAGTCTCGTTGTAACTTCCATCCATCTACCATGTATCATTCCATCCAACCCTCATCTTTTTGATACCCGTAGCCTTCATTCACCAGGTTTCTACTCGACGGAGTTCAACTTAAGTATGCCCTTTTTGCATATTAGCATCTTAATAGACAACTGCAATGATAATAGGAACCTACCTCTTGGTCCATTGAAGAAATCCCTTTTTGTGTCATTGTAAGATTTAATTGTGTTGACCATGAACTTAGTGATATAGCCCTCCAAGATACTATCAAGCCAAATTTCAACTGCCCTTGACGCTTTGTTGTCTACCTCTTGCAACTGTTGGATCAGTTCTGGGGTCCAGCCAGTCGATTCACCTCCTTGGAAATTAGTCTTCTGATATGTCAATTACACCAACAACTTGTACAGGGTGATCAGAAAATCAAAGAAAAATTACTGATGGGGACCATCGTGCATATACTCTGCTAGCCACTGACCCGTCGTCAGTCCACGGTTCTGATTCTCTTTCTCAGCAAATTCTTGTATTTTCAGGTCAAACCAATCTTGGATTTTTGGTTTCGTCGGATTCCACAACATGTTCTCCTCCCTCTTAAAACTTCAGGTCCCGAAAAACGGAACAATTTGTTGACACACAACCAGTCGACAGGGGTTCACTCTCTGTTGACACCCAAACTAGCGTGATCTCCCTGAACATCAACCTAGACAGGTTTTACCCCGTTTGGAAACACCTACATAGCAGATGAAGTCTCACCTGAGATGTTCAAGGGAGAACTTTCGGAACCAAGTTTCTGTGGTATGAATTAGGACACTGCATCGACTATTCAATTCAGCGTAGCATTATTCAACAAATCTACTTATCCAGATTATGCATAAACATAATCATGTCACCATTCAATAGATTGCATTAACATAACTGAATTACAGCAAAACATCGATGTGCAAATAGATCTAGCAGTATACCATCATTTAAAGCAGAGAAACATCGCATCATTCACAAATCCATATCGCAGATACACATTGCATTCACATTTAGGCCACATAAAATAGGAAAATAGAAAGACAATAAAAGACACAATGATTCTACTCAATCTTCATCATATCATATTAACTTCCGTTGCAAAACATAGGTTCTCAAAATAGTTCTTCGGTCACATACACAGATCCAACAGGTGCCCAAAATCATCCAAGAACAAGCACAAGAAGACCACTCAATACTTGCAATTTGAGATCTATTTATAGGCTTGCGCCTTTACATTGCTGGTCCAGTTAACCAACTTCCTAACTACTTCTTAACAGAATCTACAAAATAATGACCACAATCCACAAAACGTGGTCCAAATCTACAAAACATGACCAAAATTCATAAAATATTGTAAATCTGCCTTGTGCACCATTTTCCATCTTGTGCACCATCTTTGACATTACATAGCATCCACGATGTTGCACAGCTAGCTTACCCCAAAACTACCTACCAACAATCCTCTAGCCACAAATCTTTCTTTGTACTTTTCAATACTTCCATCAACAACATGTTTTATATTGTAGATCCATTTCGAATATACCATACTCTTGTTTTCTGGTTTGGGAACTATATCCCAAACATCATTATTTATTATCTATCGGTATTCTTCCGTCATTGCTTCAACCCATTCTTTATTTTGTGCAGCTTCCTCATAGCTGGTGCGTTCTTGATCTACAAGGTCACACATCAAAGCTCCATAAATGGATTATGGCTTTGATCTTTTGTTGGTTCTTGTGGATCCTTCTGGAGCTCCATATCTCTCTGCTTCTTGTATGATTTCGCTTACCCTAGCAGGTTTTCTCTTTCAAGAGATATCCATAGTAGGGGGTTCTGAGGTTCTAGCATGTCATGATATTCAGATGCATTTTAGGATAGGGTTCATCTTCTACCATTCTAGGAGGTACATCCTCTTCATGTACTTCTTCAATATGACACCTTCTAATCTTGATATGATGGAATCCTGAGATGTATATCCTGAAGGCTTTGGAGACTTCACAATATCCAACAAATATTCCCTTCTTTCCAAAAGGATCTAATTTTGTCCTCTTCTCTTTCGGAATATGTACATATACTGTGCAGCCAAATATCTTGATATGGCTCACTTCAGGTTTCTTTCCTCTTTACATCTCTTCAGGAGTCTTGAATCCAAGAGCACTGTGAGATAATCTATTCTGCACATATACAGTTGTTTTTGCTACTCCATCTGATAGGTGCATAGGGAGTTCTTGGTCATGAATCATGGTCTTCATTGCTTCCATAGGAGTTTTATTCTTTCTTTCCACAACACCATTCTGTTGGGGATTATAGGGAGTAGTTAGTTCCCTCTTGACTCCTACCTCCTTACATAACGCTTCAAATTCCTTTGAAGTGTATTCTCCACCATTATCTGATCTCGGTGTCTTGATTCTCCTTTCTGAGTGGTTCTCCATCAAGGCTTTGAATTCCTTAAATTTTTTGAACACTTCACTCTTATTCTTAAAGAATTATATCCAAGTCTTTCTTGAATAGTCATCAATAAATGTGACATAATACTCATATCCACTTAATGATATGGAGGGCATAGGACCACATACATCATAATGAATTAGTTCCAATGTGCCTTTAGTCTTTGTTTCACTTTTCGGAAAGGGACTCTTGATGTTATTTCCTCTTGCACATCCTTTGCAATTTCCCTCATGATCAATCTTCAGATCTGGTAACCTTGTTACCACCTTACTCACATAGGGATGTGCTTTGTAATTGATGTGAGAAAGTCTCCTATGCCACAGTTCAGTTCAGTTGGTAGTCTCATCTACAAGGGTTGTCTCTGGATTTCCTTTGAGCTTGTACAGTCCTCCTTTTTCTTCTCGAATGACTACAACATCTTCAAGTCTCTTTCCTTTGGACCACATAAGTACTTGTCCATCTATAAAATCAACTCTATATCCTTTATTATCTAGATCAGAGATGGAAAGTAAGTTATTTTTCAAACCTGGTACATACAGTATTTCCTTCATCTTCATGGAAGTCCCAGAGTCAAGCTTGTAGCTTGATTCACCAACACATTTTATGGGATATTGATAGGCATCTCCTAATGATACTTTCTAGGGAGAGTTCTTTTCTTCAAATATTGATAGATTTTGATTCTTCCATGTCATGTGCTTTGAGGCATCACTATCAATAATCCATGTATCTTCTCCAGGTGTTACATACCTAGATAGTGCAGAGAATAACACATATTCTTCTACATCTTCACCTCTAGTTAGTCCCTTTCAAGGTATTTCTTCTTCATCATCCTCATCTTCAGCTAGATGAGCTTATTGATAGAGTTTGATTCTTCCCTGTCATGTGCTTTGAGGCATCACTATCAATAAGCCATGTATCTTCTCCAGGTGTTACATACCTAGATAGTGCAAAGAATAACACATATTCTTCTACATCTTCACCTCTAGTTAGTCCCATTCAAGGTATTTCTTCTTCATCGTCCTCATCTTCAGCTAGATGAGCATGATGTTGAGTCTTGTTGTTCTTCTTCTTCTTTGGCGATGGAAACTCACTAGCAAGGTGTCCTATCTTATGACAGTTGTAGCATTGATACTTTGAGTAATCCTTCTTATTCTTGGAAGGCTTATGATTACTCTTCTTGAAGTTTGATTGTTTTCTTCCTCTAGTATGGGTGGCTAGAGCCTAATCATATTCTCTGAGTAGAGCTTCTCTGTTGGCTACTCTAGCTTCTTCTTATATGCAATCTTCCCATACTGTTTCAAACTTCATACTTTATTTTATGGCACACAAAGTCTGAATGAAAGATTCCCAAGTTCTAGTGAGACCATTCAGAGAAGTCATAACTAGTTCCTCCTCATCAAGGGTGTCTCCAATAGCACTTAGTTTTTATCTAAAGTGGGAGATCATTGTGAAGTAATCTTGAATTGATTCTCCTTTTCTCATCTTGGTTCCCTTCAATTGAGCTCTCAGATTCATCTTTATGTTGATGTTCCTTCCATCATACATTTTGGAAAGTGCATCATACATATGCTTAGGTGTCTTCTTAGATGACACTTGAGGGATCAAGTGATCTTTAATAGAATCAGCAATGATCCTCATTTCCTTGATTAGGTCTTGTTCATGCTTCTCCTTAGCTTCATCTTATTTAGGTTCTGCAATCTCATCCTTGATGTACTTCTCAAGGCCATTCTCTTTCAGAATGAAACCAATCCTATACTTCCAATCTAGGAAGTTTTCTATGCTTTCCAGCTTGTCCTCAAGCTTAGTGCTTGGGGCCATCTTGTCTAGTAGGTCACTAAAAAATGATTTTTCTCAAAATAGAAGGTTGAACTTACCAGGATATGTGCTTGAATGAGGTGAGTTGGTTGGTCCAATCGATTTCTGGAGATCCCAAATATTCACCCTTCAAATCCTACTTGCGAGGTTGCAGCTCTATAGAATTTCTGGTTCTGGTTTTATGTAGTTTTCTTGTTCATGTCCAAACTAGGGTTTGGATTTCTCAGACATTCAACCACCAAAAAAATTCAATCATTGCCTCAATAGATGCGCTCTAGGGAGGCACAACTTTCTACACAAGCAAATCTTCCAAACTCTAAATTTTGCAGAAACCCTAATTTATTCCGGAGAGGGAGGAGAGAGTTTCACCTTGTGAAATTTGTCCTATTCAGGATAGATCTGATACCATGTTAATATTTCATATGCTATATTAGGTATCATTAGTGTTCAATTCAATTTCACAACAGTAGCATATGTAGAATCACTGAAAGAAACACAATCACGACATAGACACACTATTTATCCTGGGAAACCCTTAAGGGGAAGAAAACCCAACCAAAACATCCTTTGTATAAGATGTATAAGACGTAACCCAAAAAATAGGTATTGTCCTCCTTGTTGTTCTATCTCTCTCTCTCTCTCCTATGCGCTACTCAAGTGAGTGAGTCTGTGTCCAAATAAAAATCACAAATCTCCTATTTATACACATTGAGCCAACTGACTTTACCCTAAACAAGTCATCCCCACTAGACTGTTTGGGTCAACTTCACTTAGGAAGACTCAAAAAAATATTTATATTATTCATTAGGGTACTAATGGCCCGACTTACAATGGAGGCTTTACCTCATGACTCTATGATGACCAAATACATTAGTAACACTCTGTCGGAGGAATAATAACATCTCCCTTGGGTTACATCAGTAAAATACATTTAGAATATCCTTTGAAGTTACAATATTTCAACACTATTATTTCCATGAACTACAGTAGTCATATATTTCTCTTATTTGGCATTTGGAAAGTTAAATTGGAAACTTAGTACATTCCTGAGAAAATTGATAACTAGTTGTGGATTGAAATATTTGTTTTTGTAAAAAAAGAACGCTACAACCATGTGCTATGTTTATAACATGTTATTGTGTTGTAGTTGGATACTTATGAGGTGTTATCCTTTAATTATGTATGCATTTAATTTTGGTTCAGTTATTTAGACTCAATTCCTTGCGATGAATGCTAACTAGTTTCGTTGTAATTGATGAAAAACATCACCTTATGTGCAATCAGAATGATCTAAAAATAAACCTTCAATTGGATGTAGGTGCATGCTTAAATATGTTGTAAATAGTTTTATGATTTTTTTTTGTTTAATTACATGGTGACAAGTTGATTTTGTGCAATACTAGTTGTGTATATTGGAAAACTAGTTAAGTACTAGTCTTGTGGACTCTCTTCCGTAATTACCATAATTAATAATTGTAATTTTGGTAACTAGTCCTTATTTACATATAATTAGATGTTATTAAGGCATTGGGATTTATAATCAATAGTTATGTGTTAAACAATTGTATTTTTTATAAGTATTGTCATTTGCACACTAAGTGTTGTTAAGTGTCGTAATTAACACATTAATTACTAGTTAACTGTGAATAAGAATAATTAACCTTTAGAAGTGGTTATCAAATCTAATATGTATTGGATTGCAGATTTAATGATGTTAAGAAACTTTCCCATCCCTTAAATTAGATGTTGGATGTGTTAATGAATTTATATTAAATTATTGTTAATTATTGGATTTTGTGTCTTTTGGAAAAATAAAAATTAAATGTTTATGGTTTATCTGTTGCACTAAAAATCAATTTTTTAGCCTCATAGAGATAATGATATGTCCCTGAGTCCCTTTTATATCCCCTAGGAACATCACATGTGGTATCAGAGTTGCGGTTTTATCACTGCCACTGTTGGGCCTATTGGTCACTTTAAATTTGCTTGCTTGAATAAAAGTTAAATGTTGCCTATATGAAAGTTAATTATGAAAGTGCTACTATATTTGTGAAAGATGAAAAGTTATTTGTTATTTTGAATATTTGGAAGATGATTGAAAAGAATCATAACATTTTATGCATTTTACTTACTTATTTATTTCAAAAATTGAAGACTAGTATATAAGACATAGTTTTTTTTTGTGAATTCAAGAGTTATTCTATTGAAGTAAAATAGTAATACATTCCATAGTACAAAACTAAGAGTTTGTCCCACAGGCAAGAAAACGCTAAAAGATAAGACCAGTATTCCCTTGAAGGGAATTAAGACCATTGTTGTCTAAGAGAACATCCCTCCGAGAGGGAAAATAGATCATAGAAAAATGGAACTTATAGAGTTTGCAAAAATACATCTGTGAGAGCATGGTGATAATAAACATGGGTGTACAGATTCCCAAAAAATATGTCAAAAAAGAGAAAGCATGAAACATGAAAAACCCGGACTAAGGTTTTATGTAGGGATCCTCTACAATGGGTGTTTGAAATTCAGAGCCCAGCTGCATGCCTGGAGGATCATCCTTGTTGCCATGGTCTCTGTCCTCGTTGTTGGAGTCATCTTCACCACTGGATTCATCGTTGCTGCTGAAAGCATCATAGTTGTTGGGATGGGGTATGTTTGATAGGGAGGGGCTCAGAATTCCAGAAGTCCTCTATGTTGTTGGTGTTTCCAGCCTTGATGCTGGTCATTCTTCGTTGTGGAGGAGGTGGCGTAGGATCAATATCCATGGGTGGAGAAGGTGGGTCGGCGTGAGGGATGGAAACTAGGGTGGTCGAGGGGGTAGAGGTGACAGAGGGAGTGGGAAGGACAGAGAGAGATGGAATGATAGACGTGGGAGGAGTGGACATGAGGGTTGGAGGCGTGATTTGAAGGGTGTTGGAGTGAAGGAGGAGGCAGACCAGCAGGTTTTTCACCAACCATTAATTCCTCTTATGCTCAATTGTCAAGTTAGTTGTAAAGAGAGAGTTAGTTAATTCATATTCCCAATCATCAAACATGAGACGGAGGGGGTCAGGGATCTCCAAGTCATAACCCTCTGAATTATCTTGAGCGTTGAAGTTAATGGATGGCTGGCTGGAGGTGACCCGACGACCCTGTTTAGGGGTGGCCCTCTATCTGCACAACACAATGCAGCATGTGGGCAGAGAGGCAATGAGAAGAATGACTGAAGAATACAACACCAGGGAGGCGGCAGAGGGTCGAGGAGCAAAGTGACCGAAGAAAGAAGACGTGAATAGGAGTCTGCAGGTGGAGGAAGTAATGAAGGTCGAGTTGCATGTATCAATAACTCGACAGCACAATTCCATAGGTGCATTGATGCTGGCCATCATTGTGCTGACGTAGGCATACCACCAAGTGACAGCTAGGGAGACGTGTACACTGGAAGATTTATTATTCATAGCCATCGGGGAGCTCGACAACTGACATAATGAATTCTGAGTGGGTGACATCAGGGTGATGATGACGAGGCACGGTTGTATGTACCGTCACTCAAGCTATGAGGTCTAGTTCGCATGATGTCACCCGCGTCCGGGGAGAAATCCTTCTCAAGAATTTGAATGCATCCGCGCTTGAAGTTGGAGTTTGGGATCTCTCCATGGGAACTCTGCTAGAGAAAGGAGGTTGAAAGAACTCCCCAGTTAGCAATTTTTTCTATGAGAGAATTGGCTTCTCATTGAACATGCTGGAAGGTGATGGATGCAGTTTGGCAGAGGAGGAGCACTAATTGTTGAAGGTTGTAATCCAATCTCCAACAGGAAGAAACCTTGGCGCTGCTAGAACCGTGATGTAGCTTGATGGCCATATTAATTATGAGATCTGAATCCCCCTCTACTATGAGTGGGAATAGAGCTGAGTGAAGGAAATGTGGATTCCATGTAGGAGACATGTCATCTCAGATGCATTATTGCTCTTAATCCCTAGTTTGCCATAAAATACTCGAAGAATCTGACCAGTGGAAGATCTGAAAACCCCTCCATACCCTGCTTTTCCAGGATTTCCTTTGGAAGCCCCATCGAAGTTGAGTTTAATGAAGCCTTGGGACAGGATTTTCCAAGAGAGTGGAGTGGATGGGCAATGAGCGTGAAGTTTAGGAGTGATGTGGATTTGTGGAGAGTGAGTGAACCAGTTGTCCAGAATGGATTTTTCCATGGGGTTTGACTGTACATCCTTTTCCTACCAACTGATTAGCGTGGTGGTCTCCTTGATGTGCTGCTGACATTGGATCCAAAAAATTTCCACTAAATTGGATCTACCTTCAAAGATCCTAAGATTATGTTCCTTACTAATGTTCCAGATGATGATTCCTGGGATAAGCTGCCAAATTATGTTAAGAAGAGGGTTTTGGTAGGGATGGTTGTGCCTGCGTTTGATATTTTCTGAAATATTACCCTTGCAGCGATACGTTCTCTTGTAGATGAGAGTTATCCTGTCCCAGATTTGATTGGAGAAGGAGCAATGATCAATGAGATGATCCATGGTTTCCTCTTTTTCTTTACATAGCTAGCATTGCAAGGGTCCAATGAAGCCTCACTTAAGTATATTGTCCCTAGTAAGGAAGCATCTGTGTGACACAAGCTAGAGAAATATCGTAACTTTGGGCCAGGTTTTTGTTCCCCATATTTTGACCCAACAGGGGTCTGGATGATCATTGGGATGATAGAGGAGTTTATGTGCTTATTTTGTGGAGAACATGCCTTAGGGCTTGTAGTGCCATTTGAGGATGTCATTTCCTTGTTTGGTTTAATGCGCAATTGTTGAATATCCTCCCATAGTGTATTTGAATAAGCCTATTGTTGAAGTGAATGCCATCCTGAGTGGACCATTCCCTGAAATCTTGTTGCACATTCTAAGTCCAAAAGTGTGTTGACTTTTTTGTGGGAAGGGATCAAGAGGATATCATGTAAAGTAATAAGATTGTAGATAGTCTCTAGGGAAGGGATTTGATTCTAGGATTCCGTCCAGAAATTGGCTAAGTATCCATCATGAATTTCATAAAAACTTTGTTGTTGGACGAGAGGTATTTGGGAGTTTGTTGTGTTCCAAATGAGAGATCCTTTGATGTCCTGAGAGTATCTAATTAAATTCTGAGCTGGCCAATCTGTGACATATTTTTTATTCCAGAGCTATTCCCATTGGATTTTTTTTTTGGTGATCCATTTCCACTAGATTTTGGCACTTAAAATTGTGTTTCTCTAAGTTGGATCCCGAAGGCCCAGTCCCACGTCAATTTTGGTACGGCAAATGATGTCCCATTTGTCCACGACCCAGTAATGTGCATTTCTGTCCCCTTTCCAAAGAAAGGTGCGCAACAACATTCTGATGGATTTGAGAACCCATTTGGGGGAATCAAGGACTAATAAGAGGTAGAGGGGCATTGCTTGCAGAACAGATTTGATGAGGACAAGATGTCCATTTAGGTTAAGCATGTGAAGGGTCCACTGAAAGAGTCAGAGTTGAATTTTGGTAATAAGTTCCCTCCAAGAAGAGTGCTTGAGTGCAGATTCAATAAGAGGGGTGTTGAGAGATTTCAAAGGGAGATTAGCAGCTTTGAAGCCTAGTATTCTGGAGATATTCCTCTGGGTGGGTAAGGGTGTATTGAAGAAGAAGATCTCATATTTTTCAAGATTGATAGTCATACATGAAGCTTTTGATAAGGTAGAGAGTATAGTGTTGAGAGATGTGGATTCATGGATTGAAGGATGCCCCATTAGCATGTTATCGTCCACAAATTGTTGGTGGGTGAGAGGAGTGTGCTTATGGAGTGAGAGACCTTTGAGAGTTCCAAGGGCAACTGTATGAGTGAGCATTCATCCAAAACCTTCAGTCATAAGGATAAAGAGAAAAGGGGAGAGCGGATCTCCCTGCCTAATACCGCGAGAGGGGTTAAATGCTCTAGAAGGGGTGCCATTGATGAGGATATAGAAGAAGGTAGTGGATATGAGACGGAGAATCCAACGTGTCTAGGAGTGATCAAAACTAAAAGTAAGAAAGGTTTTTTCTAAGAAGGTCCAATTATTTTATCAAAGGCTTTGGAGAGATCGAGTTTAAGGAGCATACCTAGTTTTTTATAGATCTTGAGGGAATGTATGAATTCATGAGACAGAATGATTCCATCAAGGATTTGACGTCCTTCCACATAGCATGTTTGTTTCGGAGAGATGAGAGAAGGAATTAGGGGCTTGAGACGATTGGTAATGACTTTGGTGATAATTTTATAGAGAACATTGCAGAGGGATATTGGTCGATACTTACTAGGAGAGGAGGATTTGTTCTGTTTAGAAATAAGCATGAGGAAGGTGGTGTTGATGCACTTGTAGAATATTCTGGTTACTGCGAGATTCTTCGACATTTTCCCAGATCTCGTATATGAGCAGGTCCCAGCAGGAGTGAAAAAACTTGACGGTGAAGCCATCTGTTTCGGGATATTTGTCTTCATTCATTTGTCTAATAGATATTTCCACTTCCTGAAGTGTAGTGGTTCACATGAGCATAGAATTTTTGTCGACTATGAACGGTGTGGGTATGTGGGAGGTTACCTGATGTATGGAAACCTCCCATTCCTGATCATTTTCTGTGAGAATATATTCATAGAAAGAGACAAGCTCAGTTTCAATATCTTTGTAAGTTTCAAGTCTGGCGCCCTCCCTATTTTTTAGATGGGTGATGTAATTGTGCATACGGTTCTTGATAGTATAGTGATGAAAAAAAGAGGTGTTACCTTCCCCCTCATGTAGCCATTTGATTCTGGATTTCTGTTTCTAGAGAATCTCTTCCTATTTGGATCGCTCCTTGATCTTAGAATGAAATTGTTGCTCCTGCTTGTTTGTTTCCTCTGTTCTGCCAGTTGTGATAATTTGTTGTTGTAAACATTCCATTTCATGTTCCAGTAGGGCCTTACTGGTGAATATGTTTCTGAAGGTGTTCCTATTCCAATGTTTGAGATGATTCTTTAGAATCTTTGGTTAATTTTTCAATCTAAACATACAGGAGGAGCTGGTGACTTCAGTTTTTAGCCACCAATCCTTGATCATCTCATAGAAATTAGGGTGAGTGCACCAAAAATATTGGAACAAAAGGGATTTCTCCGGGAAGCCTCATCTAGCTACCAGTTTAAGCAGATACGCTAGTGATCGGAACCAACAACAGGGAGAATAGAAGCAATGAGTTCCTCATTTATGATCCTAAGATGTTCAGTAATGAGAAAAAGATCAAGCTTGGTCGCAATCTGAGCAGTCCCCCCTCTGTGATTGTTCCAAGTGTGGATCCCATTATTTGTATCCAAATCGATCAGGTTGTTGTTATCAATAAAATCCTTGAAGAGATTATATTCTTGTGAGAGTAAGTGTCATTCACCTCGTATTAAAATATACTCTGAGAATATTTATGAGATAAGGCTGATCTTGAGTGTGCCAATGTAGAAAATCCAAGAAGGACATTTTTGGATCAGGAAGTTGGGCGTCATAAACATTGGTGATCCTGCCATATAAATTGGTGCCAAGAGGACGGAAATGAGCAGAGATGGAGTGACGTGAGGCTAGAAAATTGTCTAGCTCTACTTTTGCAGGGTTCTAGGAGACAGTTAGACCATCAAAGGATCCTAAAGAATCTACCGAAATGGATCTACTACCTCTCCATAATCTGGCCATCAAGATGTCAAGATTATCACTATTGGATTTGGTTTCTTGTAACATAAGAATGGTGGGTTTTTATTGTTATATATTCTTTTTTATCATTATGTGTTTGTTGGGACTATTGATTCCTCTGATGTTCCAAGAGATCACCTTCATTGATTAACAGTGGGGTTGGATGGGAAGAATTATGTAAGCTCGGAGTATTGTCCTGATTCCACAAGCATGGTACCAAGAGTGGAAATTCTTTGTATATCTATTTTTTTTCCTCTCTTTTTAGCTTCCTTGAGGCTTTTCTTTGTTTCTTTGGGATTGTTGGTGATGATTCCAACCTTTCTCCTGATGTCAATTAGCAATTAAATTTTCTTGGGAGTTATTGCATGAGGAATATTGTTTTTACAGGAATCTTCTAGTTCTAAAAGATCCAGATCTCCCAGATCTATATCCCCCATGTCCTCATCCATTAAGACATCAATGTCTTGAGTACATATTAGGATGTCATGCTCATGAATACTTTCATTTGGGCATTGGGACTGCTTGGCTGAGTCGTCTTTTACAGTCTGGTTGAGTTCGTCCATTTTCTTACCCTTTTGGACTTCTTAGTGAGGATGCTTCATTGTGGGGGATGCCCCATCCTCTCCGTTATCTGGTTCATCTTGTTGAGACACAAGCACCTCAAATCTATTTTTGGTGGAGTGATTCGAGGATTTGCTAACAATGAGGTTCTTCTTTCCCTATTTCCTTATGTTGGTGACTTTCTTGAAACCTTCTTCATTTGTGGAGGGGTTGTGTTTTTTCTCCATGGGAATTTTATTATTGGGACAATAGCGATATAGGTGACTGTCCTCATGAAGTTTATTGCATTTGAAGGGCACATGTTCATAGTCGAGCGGTTGCACCCATTTTGTGTCCTCATGAGCTAATGTGATAGACTCCGATAGGTTTTTAGCAATGTGCATGTAGACACAGATTCAGGCATAAGAAGTATACCTTTGTTGTTTGGTTTGATCTGTTACTTTGAAAAAATATCCCAGAGCATTGCCAATATCTTTGATTGTTTATTCATCCCAATAGTCCTGAGGAATCGAGTATATCCAGACCCACACTGGTGCCCAGGAGAAATTTTTCAGTATCTAGATTGAAGCGCTCGATCCAGTTCCTGAGAAAGAGGCCCGCGGAGTTAAAGAAATAAGGTCCTCCTTCCAATACATGATCAATGTCCTCCAGCAAGGAGAAGATGATGGTGAAGAATCCTTTTGAACCGATCTGCAAGTCAAAGTGCACTTTTGGATTCCATTTGACGACAATCTAGTTGAGCAGATCTTTTTCAGTGGGCCAAATTCCTATGAATTTCCCGATGAGAGCGTACGTCTTCATATATTCAATTCCGGCATTGATTCTAGAGGGAGGAATATTTATTCTGGGTTGTTACATGGAAATAGTTATGCATGTGTTAGTTTTGGGTTTGTCTATTGCCGCAATCAGAGTCGATCGTTCCTCAGCAAGATTTATGGTGTCAGTTTGCAAGATATTAGTGGGCAGATGACTTCCAGAAGGCAGGGAAGCTTCCTGAAGCTGCATGGGGCAGGAGGAATCTGAAAGCGGCAAGGAGGGACATTGTGTCTCTCCCGTACAAGTGAACATGGGTGGGAAGAAGGGGAAGAGAAGAGGAAATACCGCAAGAGTAAGGAGGGATAGCGCAGGGCAGAACCACGTCACATCGAATCCATTGAACAGATTAATGAATCCCTAGATCTTGGCCATTAAGGGTCTACCAAAACTCTTAGTGGTCGATTCTATCTACTTAGTTTCTTATTAACTAGAAAAATAATTATTATTTGAGAAAATAAATAAATATGATAATGGAATGTTCACAAAAATTAAAATGAACACGTTGCAAATCACATTAAATAGTTTGTCCCAAGAAGAATTCGCAGAGAAAAACAGTAGAGGATGGAAAATTTAAACAGGGTGAAGAAGCAAAAACATGGTTAGCAAGTCTCCGAAATTTTTTACAATTGCATAATTATTCATCAACCATGGAAGAAAGAATTGTTATCTATCATTTGTAGGGAAGAGCCTCTCTTTTGTGGGAACATTTGGTTAAAATTAAATATATTGGTGAATTAAATATCACTTAGAAAAATTTTAAAACGTAATTTCAACAAGAATACCTTTCATAGAAATACTATGATAATAAGATGGAAGAATTCTTTGAACTTAAGATGGGAAATTTAACTATATATGCATACGTGAAGATATTTCTTGAACTGTTAACTTATGAATACTATATAAAAGATGAGAAAGTTAAGAATCAAAGATTTCTAAGTGGACTGTCAACTTTTTACAGGTATAAGATTCAATATGATATGCCCAAGACCCTTATGGAAGTAATCAAAAAGGAAAAACATTTATATAAGTTGGATAATAATAAGGAACACAAGGTCTTGAAGAATAAAAGAAGTGTTACATGATACCAAAGAAATAACGGAACCAATCCTCATGTCAACATAAGTGGTATTTTTCACAAGCAACCAGATTCAGATGAGAGACCTCCTGTTAGATGTTGGAATTGTAATGAGAATCACTAAGAAAGGGATTGTCCACTTAAGAAAGGAGACAACATCAAAAACATTCAGAAAGAAACAGTAGGTGATGTTGGTAAGAATCAGAGGATTTATGCATATTTGGAAGGTAGGAAAGCAGATCATTTGTCTCACATGATAGAAGTGGCAAGTAATATTGGTAATAGAAATGTGTCTATTTTAATTGATTCAGGAGCTAGTAACAATTATGTTGCACCTAGTGTAGTTTTGAATTGTTCTATTAAGAAAAGTAACCTTGAGGTAGCAGTCCTTGCATAGTTAGAAACTAGAACTAAAAGAAAAGTCACATAAATAGTAAGACAATGTCTTTGGAAATGAATGGTCTAAAGACTTTAGCAGATTTGAATATCATCCCCTTAGGCTCTTACTGTGTTTTGATTGGTATGGACTGGTTGAGTACACAACAAGCTACCTTATATTGTTACAATAAGACTTACACGTGTCTAGATAAGGAAGGAAGCATAGTAACAGTTAAAGGAATACATAGACCACTATATTTAAGACAAGTTACAGCCTTATAGTTAAAGAAGTGTTTTAGAAAAGGGTGTTAGATTTATGCATCTCACCTAGAAGAATCTAAGGAAAAGGAAACTCAATTGCAGGGTTACCTGGTATTATAGGAATTTGTAGATGTATTTCAAGAGATACCCGAAATGCCTCCTAGAAAAGATATAAACTTTACTATTGATCTTGTTCCCGATACAGTTCCTTCGTATAAAGTCCCTTATAGTATGAGAACACCTAAATTGGGAGAGTTGCAAATGCAATTAGAGGAGTTATTAAAGAAAGGTTATATCAGGCCTAATGTTTCACCTTAGGGAGCACCAGTTTTGTTTGTAAGAAAGAAAGAAAGTACCTTGAGACTTTCAATATATTACAGGTAGTTAGATAAATAAATTATCAAGAATAAGTATCCTTTATCAAGAATTGATCACTTATTTGATTGGTTAAGGGGCGCTAAGTGTTTTCAAAGACAGATCTTAGGTTGGGTTATCATTAGGTCAAAATTAAGGAAGAGGACATTAGTAAGAAAATTTTTAGAACAATATATGGTCACTATGAGTTTACAATTGTTCCATTTGGTTTGACGAGTGCACCAGTTACCTTTATGTGCTTATGCATGGGATTTTTCAAAAATATTTGGACAAGTTTGTGATTCTTTTCTTGGATGACATACTAGTTTACTCTAAGACAAGTAAAGAACACGAAGAACACTTGAGACTAGTAATGCAAGTACTCAGAGAGAATCAACTTTATGTTAAGTTAAGCAAGTGCTCTTTTTATCATAACAACACATTGTATCAGAAGAAGAAATCTCAGTTGACCACAAAAAGATAGAAGCAATTATGAATTTTCCAACGCCTAAGAATGTGTCAGAAGTTAGATATTTTATGGGATTAGAAGGTTACTACTGCAGGTTTATAGAAGGAATTTCAAAAATTGCACATCCGGTAAATTTTTTTACAAAAGAAAGGTATAAAGTTTGATGGACATTTAAATGTGAAACAAGTTTTCAGAAGTTTAAAAAGATGCTTACTACTTGTTGCAGCTGCAACTATTTTCCCAATTTTTTTTAAATTTTGGACCCTCCTTTTAATTTTATCTTGCCTGGGAGTGTTTGGATTGCTGAACTTTGTTTTTTCCCTCTGCTACATTTTGGATTGTTTGAAGTTGAATTGGGGTCAATTGTTTTTCTTCTTTTCGGAAAGCTGTTATTTGTCTGCCAATGCTTTTGACTGTGGAACTTGAAGTTTGATTTATGGATGATTTCCTTTATCGCTGTCAGAGGTTAGTTGAACAATGAGTCTGGGTGGTACTTCTCTACGCAGCCGCTGTTGCGGAAGGTAAGTAATGAATGTCCTGATGGACAGTTCTTATTTTTGCCGATGCACTTTATTTCAACTGTCTTTTTTGAACTGTCGATGATTTCATTTTATCATGGTCTCGGAGCCCATAGTTTTACTGTCACTGATTTCGTGTTTTTATTGGTTCAAACCTTTTTGCTTTACGATTATTTTTGTGATCGGAATTGTTGTTGACAAGTAGTCGGAGTTCTAGTCTCGAGAGTCACCGCTGTTTCGGAGGGCAGATGGAAAACGTCCCGACGGATAGCTCTTATCTTTGCCGATGTCATGGTTTTATTGTTTTAACTTTTTGTTTTTCTTTGCACTATCGGAATATTTTTTTACTATTGATCGGAGGACTAGTTCATTGCGTTGTCGACACAGCGGCAGCGTTGAGCTCACCATCGCCGATACTTAGTCATTAAAGCTTCCGATCGCCGAAGTTTTCATTTGATTGCGGGGGCTATAGTCTGATTGTTTCCCGCCGTTGCATCCGTGTAGTACACTATCTCTCCGACATTTAGTTGGTTTATCTACCGACGCATTTCGAGTTAGTCCTCCAAGCCTCCGATTGCTGATGTTTTCAGTTGGTCGTGGA
The DNA here is from genome assembly GCA_001517045.1 of Pseudotsuga menziesii. Classification (NCBI taxonomy): domain Eukaryota; kingdom Viridiplantae; phylum Streptophyta; class Pinopsida; order Pinales; family Pinaceae; genus Pseudotsuga; species Pseudotsuga menziesii. Next base: position 751,528 of record LPNX010124102.1, read on the forward strand.
GCCCATAGTTTGTCCATCGCCCGTCGTTGCGGCTCCTGAGTGAACTAATCGTCCGACGTTATAGTTGTTTCGTCCGACGATTGAGTTTTTACCACCGTCTTTTTCACCGAGAGGTCTATATGTTGGGGTGGGATATTATTTTATTATTACCCTTGTGAACTCGTGTCTGCTTCATCCTCACTATTTGAACTGTATCAGTGTGCTTAGCTGTCGGGGTTTCATTCGTTTGGAATGCTACCATGAAATTTTCGGACCATCACGCCGACTGCGACTTGTTTGCCAGGTAGGCCAACCATGGTTTCTCCTTTCTCTTAATTTTATGAGTCGTTTTGGGAACTAGGGTTTTCCCCTGGTTGGGTTTTTCCCGCTGTTTGGTAGTTGGCCATCTAAGTATGAATTTGTATCCTTACGGCGTGAGATATCAGTTAGTTTGACAGTATTTGCGGTGGGGGTTTTTATTGAGCCTGTTTGTAAGTCGTTATGGAAGCTCGATCCCGGTCCAAAATTTTAGACAAGCGTTATGCTATTTGCACCGACTTTTGTGGGGTGGTTTATGGCCATCCGGGGGGGTTTTCATTTTTTCACGGGCAAGTACCCTAGTTTTGAGAAATGGCGAGGGGTTTTCGACATTTTTGGTCGAACTGGGATTTCCACATTTTTTTTTTACAATTAAATTGGTGGTTCATGTTATGCAAAGAGTTTGAATGCAGTTCATTTTAAATGATGCATTTGCTATCAGGGTCATGTTTTAGTTGCAGACGGACTTAGAAGTTTAGACCCAGTTTGCAGAATTCCTTTTGCCTGTTATTTTCTATTATGCATTAATATTGTGATAGTATATTTGTTGAGAATGCATATGGAAGAGGTAAATGTTTTGATACAGTTTTTCTTCATTCTTAGAACACTAACTGAAAGCTCCAATGGTCTAAGACATGTTTGATTTATGACAGGGTAACTTCTTCAAAGGAGATATGTCTAAAAGACAAAAGAAGAAGGCTCTTGTTGTTGAGGGAGAACCAGATGTGGAAATCATTACCAAGGTGGAATACATTTATGAATATACAAGAGCTACCACTGGAGTAGAGCTAGATTACAAGTGGGGTGAAATATATCGGATCATTGCAAATCAAGATGTGCCTGATGCAGGGTTCGAAGAACTGAATATATATGCAAACATCGAGAAATCTGCTCTAATGAAGGTAGCCACTAGACCTGAGCTATTCCCATGCTCCGAAGTGCTCGGCTAGATCTTGCCTAGGGCAGATGTTACCACAATGATCTTAGAAAATACTGCCAAATAGGTCTATGCTACATACAATCCTAGTTATGTCTCACTGGCATATCACCTACCTCTTGCTCAAGTATACTTAACCGAAAGTTGGCTGAAAGAAATAAATTTGGACCTGATCGAAACGGTTAAGAGAATGATGATACCTGGGAAGAAATTTCAAACCAGGACATCAGGAGAATATGATACAGCCACTCTTCAAACTCCTTATAGATTTATAGCACTGATGCTGAATAGATTTTTTGGGAGAGATCATGGTAAAAGTTTCAAACTGGGATGGATACCCATCATTTTCTATGTGGCCACTCAGGGGACTATATTCAATTGGGAAAACATAGTGTCCAATAGCCTCTCAGCCTGCATATCTTTAGCTTTGGGAGGGGTGTCACAGAAGAAGTCGGAGTTCTATATGAGCTCTATCTTAGTGGACTGTATATTATGTACCCAGTTATTTCCAGCTTTAAGGTGTAATTGGGACAGGGATAGGACCCCTGTATACACTGCATACAAACTATTCTGGGCACACAAATATTATAGCCACTATAAAGAGATATATGAACATTTCATTATGCCTTTGTACACTTTAATCTTCCTAACAAAATGCAGCTTCATGTCTGAGTAGGCATTCAAATTCATTGAGGAACATGGGAGTTACTATTTGACTAAAGAGGGAATGTACATCAGAATGTATGGTTGCTCTAGGGCACCTTCTCTACTCCCTAAGTATGCCACTGATTACATGGTACATAAAGAAGCAGTTAGGAAAGTATATCTTGACGGTGTAGGAAGCTTCTTGTTTGAACATAAGAAGGCAGCCTATCCTACCATACCTTTCTGGCTGGGAAGTTACAAATTTTCAAAGGTCAAACAAACTACAGAATTCGTATAGGAGTTGTAGCACTTTCATTTTGGGGAGATGAACTTCCACGGGAATGACTCCCAAAATAAGGTTGCAGAGCATTGCAAAGAAGCAAATGTTCATTTTGAATACACAAACTTCTGGGACAAGGATGAAGAAATATTCAAAAATTCAAAGAATATGACTGCATTGAAGAAGAGATTTAAGAAAAAGATCACCATTATGGGCGGTAAGGGCAAAACCACATTGAAGAAAGTTGAAGAAGAAGGAGCCAAAAAGAGGGAAGAGGATGCTAGGAGGCTAGCACAAGAGGTAGAGAGTTGGCTCAAGACAGAATAAGAAGAAATAAAGAAAGCTGCAAAGGAAGTAGCAAAGAAGGAAGAGGAGGAAAGAAAGAAGAAGGAAGATGAAGAGATGAAGAAAAACAAGAAGAGAGTGAAGGTCTGAGATTAGCAGGAACTAAGAAAGACCAGTAAACTACTGACCAAATAGATACACAAGTAGTACATGATCATGTAGATCAAGGGCAGGGACAAGATAATCCTGATTCCCAGGAGCCTGCTGCCACTTCTAGCAGCACTCAAGAACAGGCTGTTTTTTCTGGTTTGAATTTGGTACCTTTCATGTAGAAAGAAGGAGAAGAGGTCCCTGATTTCAGCACCATCTTCTATGACAAGGAGAAGAAGAGGATTGTCAAGATAACTGAGAACAAGGTCAAAACAAGAGGACAATCAGGTATGATGATTACTAATAAAACTTTGGTGCATGGGATAGATGCAGATCCACGACTGACAGCCAGAGCTGGGGTGGCATTAACCCAGGCCACTGAAGACAATGTGGATAGACTTATGAAAAACCTTGAGCAATCAAGGAAAAATGCATCACAATTAAAGGAAACTTTAAAAAAGGAGAGGGATGAAGGTTATAAGCTAAAAAGGAAATTTGAAGACATGCAGAAGGAAGTAAGGACTTCAAAGGTAGAACTCCAGACTCTACATGCAAACAAGATGACCTTAGAGGTTTTCATGGAGAGAACAGAAAAAGATGCTCAGAATAGCTTATAAGAATTACAAAGACTACAACTAGAGTATCAGGTGTTGAAGAGAGAGAAAAATGACCTCAAAGTATCATATGAAACTCTGAGTGCAGAAAAGGACCAGCTTCAGAACAAAATTGATGAGTTGGAGGCACAGAAGGCCACTATAGAAGAAAGAGAAAAGCAATTTCAAGTGTAGGTAGCAAGTTTTGAGGGACAGATTACTTCATTAACAGCATCACTAAAGGATGCCAATGAACAGAATACTGATATCCAACCTTTGAAGTAGCATGTCCTAGCTCAACGAAGAAGAATTCACCAACTACAAATGTGTATTGAAGAAGAAAGATGTAAAATCTTACAGATAGATAGCAGGTTGGAAGAAATCTTGGACACTACTTCATATTTTGTAGATAGATCTCAGGATATTTTGGAAGTCCTGGCTGGAAGGATAGTGTGGATAGAAACCAATGAAGAAACCCCTGCAGAGCTACCTGCTAAAGATCCACATAGCTTAAAGCAGGATTACAACTTATTAGAGTTTGCAATAAATACTACAAAGGAATTCAAGAAGACTGTGAAGAAAATGAGAGGAGCCTGTACTGAATACTGCAGAAGTGTGCTGGTCACCTACAACAGATGCCAAGTTGCTATAGAACAAAGACTGGATGCAATACCAGAACATGAGTTGTTCGTAGAACAACTACAGAGTAGGTACCAGGAAGATGAGCAGAAAATTCATCAAGTCTAGGATCTAGATGAGCAGATCCTGAAGAATGCAGTAGCTCATTCAGTAGTCAGCATCCATTTACTTGAAGATTAGCTATGTTTGAGTCCAGCAAGAATAGAGGTGATTAAGAATCAGGCTGCAAAATATGAAATCAACATACGTTTTCTTGAACCCTCAGATTTTGAAAGCATAGCAGCAGAGGCCCAGGAGTGGAAAAAGTTCATCAATGAACAAGTGGGGCCCTCTTCATAAAAGTGCTCCATTAAATTTTTGTCTTAAATGTAATATATTGTATAATGTATGAGCACTCACTACAGGACAAGATTTTGTATTGAAACGTTAGGGAAGCCCAAAAGTCATTTTGGGGTAGCCCAAAAGTTTTGCCTTTTTGTATAAGTATAAGAGAGTTAGATGTAATAAAGGAATTTTTTCCAGAGAGATTTGTGAGATTATGTTGTAAGAAGAACTATTTCCTTTTGCAATAAGAATTACAAGTTTCCTGTTGGAGAAAGCTTGGTGAACTATTTCAAATGTTGTGCTATGGATTTGTTGAATGTGAACTATTTCGTTTTCAGCTGTTGTCCATTAACTATGAGATTGTTCTAACTCTTTGAACCTATGTTCTTGTTATGAATGCACTCTAGTTTTTCCTATGAAATTTCCACTATGAGTAATGAAGGATTTTCATAAACAATGAGCTATCTTGTTGTTCATATATCTATTAATGTTCATGTGTTTTGAATTAAGTAACAGCTATCTGTGGTTTTTCTTAATGCATGCGCAGAAATACATTACTCATTGATAAATGATAATCTTGCTCCCTAGGGATAGGTTAGATAGTTAGTTTTAGTTTCTTGTTGTGTGTGATTTAGATGCGAGTGAGTTAAGACAAGAGGTAAGAATCTACGCATCACATTGTGACCGCTCCTCGTATTCTCTATCAGTCTGCATTCTTAGATAGGCACTTGCATATCATACTTAAATTCAAAAAACTGAAATATACACGGTGGACTGGGCCGTAACTGGTAAAACCTTTTATTTTTGTTACTTGACCTACGGTAGCCGGACCGTAAACCGGACGGATTCCCCATAGCAAACAGTAACGGGATATTTAGGAACATTTACTGGGGAGAACCCCTAACTGTTGTTACCTGCGAATTTCCAGGCATCAACACTACTGCATCGGTTTTTAAAATTGTGGATCCAAATGAAAATTTTGTGGTATGTATAGATGCATGTCGACTGTGTATACGTGGTGTGTTAACTCATAATGGATAGGTTATTTGTTATGAGTCTATGACGTTAAAGGAACAAGAACAAAATTATGTTGCACATGACTTGGAATTCACAGTAGTAGTACATGCTTTAAAGATATGGAGACACTACTTAATGGGGAAGAAATTTGAATTAAGAATTGATCACAATGGACTAAAATACTTGTTCGAACAACCTAATCTAAATGCAAAACAAAGAATATGGATGGAAATACTATGTGAATATGATTTCGACATTAAACATATAAAAGAAAAAGAAAATAAAGTGGTTGATGCACTTAGTAGGAAAATGCATGTGATGCATGTAGATATTAGTACTAGCACATCAGATTTAAAGGATAGAATAAAATAGGCAAACAATACAATTGAATTCTTTCAACATGTAAAAGCAAGTTTGCAACAATAGGGAATAACACATAAGTTTGAACATTATAAAATAGAAGATGGAATACTTAAGTATAAGAACATGGTCTACATTCCTAACTCATAAAGCGTAAAGAAATTGGTTTTAAAAGAAATACATGATGTATCGTATGCAGGTCACTATGGTTATCAAAAAATGATAGAAAAAACTAAGAAGGATTATTACTAGCCAGGAATGAAAAAGGAAATTGCAGATTACATATCTAGATGCTTAGAATGTCAGAAAATTAAAATTTGAACATAGACACATGCATGTTTGTTACAACCTTTACAAATACTAAAATGGAAATAGTATGTAGTTTGTATGGATTTTATCACGAAACTACCTAAGACAAGGTCAAAACATGATGCTATTATGGTAGTGGTAGAAAAATTAATTAAACAAGCTCACTTTATACCAGTTAAAACTACACATAAAGCAACTGAAATAGAAGATATTTATATAAAAGAAGTAGCTAGATTGCATGGTATTCCAAAAGCAATTGTGTCAGACAGGGATTCAAAATTTACAGGTCATTTTTGGAAAGGTTTGTTTAAATATTTTGAAACAGATTTGAATATGAGTAATTCACATCTTCCTCGGGAAGATGGATACATAGAAAGGGTTAATCAGGTTATTGAATTGTTGACACAAACTCACTCGATAGGGGTTCCCTCTGTTTTGACACCCAAACCACCATGATCTCCCTGAGCACTAGCCCAGACAGGTTTCACCCCATTTGGAAACACCTGCAGAGCGGATGAAGTCTCACCCGAGATGTTCGAGGGAGAGCTGTCGGAACCAAGTTTTTGTAGTGTGAAGGAGGACCATGTGTCTCTTTCTTAACTTAGTGTAGCATTATCCAATAGATCTAATCAGTCAATTTATGCATTAACATACCCATATCATCATTCAACATATCGCATTATCATTATGGAACTGCAATAAAACATTGATGCGCAAACAGATCTAACAGGATAACATCATTTAAAGAAAAGAAACATCGCATAATTTACATATCCATGTCGCAAATACACATTGAATTCATATTTGAGTCACAGAAAATAGGAAAAGGGGAAAACAGTAAAAGACACAGTGATTCTGCTCAACATCCATCATGCCATATTAACTTCTGCACAAAAACACAGATTCTCCAAAACAATTCTTCAGTACATGGATCAGCAGATCTTAACTCATGCTCAGATCATACATAACATGCGTATCAACCTTAGACAGTCAATTCATTGATCGATCCAATTCACCACCAAACTTAGACCCTTATGTTTGCAATTCTAAATTTACTTATAGGCATGCGCCTTTACATTCATGGTCCACTTTACTAACTGCTTAACTATTTCTTAACAAAATCTACAAAAGAATGACCACAATCCACAAAATGTGGCTCAAAATGACCAAAATACATAAAATAACATAACTCTAACTTACACGTTATTTTCCACCTTGCGCGATATCTTTGTCCTTGCACAGCATCCATGATGTTGTGCAACTAACTTATCCCAAAAAATCCTGCCAACAGGCCCCCAACACAATCTTGTGGCTCTCCCTCGAGCCACATCAGTTGGATATCATGTATTCAATGATCTTTAGCTTGAAGTATTTGTACTGCTGAGTAATCTCCTTCACCTGTTCTTTGACCTTCTCAGCAATCTCCTGACTTCCTATAAAATTTTGCGCCAATGGGCGCTCCACCATCTTATTAGCAACCTCATTTTTCCTTCCTAAAATTCCTCTAGTGCAAACACTACCTTGACAGGAAAGTTGTGCGCCAATATCTTGGAACTCATCTAACTACGTATGATGCTTCCACTGACGCTCATGTGCCTTTATAACGCATTGATGTAACTCCTTCAACTCCATAGACTTGGTGATATGAATGACTGGTGGCAGCGCTCTCAGTGATGTCTTCAGTGTCTCCAACTTACCCTCTGCCTCCTACAAATTCTTGGTCAGTTTCTCTAATTGCTCATCCTAGACTATGCTGCCCCAAAATCACATAGTCGCTTTAGTTACCTTCTTTGCTTCCTGCTCCATCTCCTCTAACTGTGTCACCACATCCTCCATGGTGCTTTTCCTCTCTGTGACTTGTTCTGGTGGTGTGTATGGATGTACCAGAGCATTCAAAATATTGTTGTCGGCTCCAGTTGTGCAATTAACATCCCAATCCACTGCACTTTGGATTTTGCGTCCTCATTCACCGCAGCTTCCGGCACTCGTTCACAGACTTCAGAAATCACCTTTTCTAACTACACCCTGTAGTCCCAGAGTTGTGCCTTTTTTACCATCAGTCGATCTTGTTCCTTTTTCAATTCCTTAATTTCCTTGGCGCTCTTGGCCTCAACTCCTCTTGTGCCTTCTTCAACACTTCAACCTCTCTCTGTGCTTCTGCTTCCTTCTCCTACGATCACAAGAACTGACCACTAATACTCTGTTCTCTGTCTGCCAACTCTTGATTGGTGATCCTCTGCATATGCACCAACATCTGTGTGGACAGCATGTTGATTTTAATGGACAAATATTGTAACTGTTGTAGGGAGGCATTTAGATCCTCATTGATGGTCTCAATCATAGTCGGTGGAATTTGTACATAATGAATCCACGTCCCAATGCTGATTGAGCCCAAGTCCTGCACAGTCACTATCTTCGGTGTTTTCTTCAATACTACATCAAAGAAAGAATCAAGGTGAGATTTTACCTCGCTAAAGCCTTATGTTTCCTATTTATTCATCTCTTCCATTGTCGCCTCTGTTGCAGTTGCAATCACCTTAATGACATGATTCAACTATGCCTCCATCCCTGGTGCTACACTACTTGCCACACCCTACTCCTGGTGCTTCTTCATCCTTCATTCTTCAAATGAGCACTTTGCTTCTGAGTCAGCGGGTGTCAATGTCGAATCTGCATCGGATTCATGGTGACTATGCTGGTCAGGATTAGGTATTGGATCAACTAGTGCATTCGTCGGTGCTCCTGTCGATACTTCTTCCAAGCTGGCCAGTTCTCTCCATTCTGCGGGCCAATCATCAACAATTATCTCCAACTTCGTATCAGACAAATTTTAAGGTGTCGGAAACCATTTCTTGTCTGGGTCTCACCGTGCATGCAGGTGAATGGCATGTGGACCAATCACGAACTGAGCAACCTGTTGGAACTTCATCACAGCCTCCTCAAAAAATTGTGGAACTTTCACATCTACAGCCTACAACGCTTCCCAATAGATCCAAAACTGAATAGCGCAGTCCTTTATTTTGTTGGTTTCCTTCACCCACCAGAGGTTCTGGTAGCGTTCTCCCTTGCAAAATTTTACGGCATCCACCTCCATGCCTTGATAATCATCTGGCTCCATCCAATCCATGAGCACAATTAAAATCAGTATCCAACTGTATGCGAATGGGTGTAGCCCCGCTTGGAATACCACTACATCCTCCATCAATTGGTTCATTAAAAATAGCAACCAATTCATTTGTACTCCTTCTGCAAACTTCTCTGCACATGCAATCACTCTAGAATTACACTCGGTAGGCCTATTCATCTGTACAATCTTAGTATCCAAAATTCATGCACCAATGCAGACAGTCGGATCATTAATGTTGTTGACGGGGTATGCCCGTCTCTCCCGCTGCAACCCATATCTTTTCTTTAACCTTGTCGTAAGCCTCTTGTCATTATATCTTCCTCTAAAATATTACTGCAAGGGGTCTGGCCCATCCTTAGGCATCCAAGTGATCTCTGAAATCAGTGCTACCATGACTATGACTGGTTTGTCCAGCCACAAAATCTCATCATGAAAAAAGGACAAAAGCTACTTCACACAGGAATTCTCCTCATTCAACCGCCCAAAATACGACATGTTGATCAATCCCAATAGTCTTGTTTTGTCTGAGCCCTGCACCCAATCCTTTGGAATGAGTAATATCGGGCCGCCTCCAACCTCCACCATAGGTTCGTAGGGTTCCTCTGTGACTGTTGTCGACACAAGCAAATCGTGATCGTCATACTTCATCGTCATCAGCGTTGGCACGATATCCGTAGTGCATGCCATAACCTGTGGTATCGCCGACATATTCATCGAGTATTTCTGGTTCTTGGTGATCTTCATTGGCTTCGCATCAGGCCATGTGGGAGGCACATACCGAGTGATATCCACAATGGACACCCATGTGCAGGTTTCCAACTCCATAGCCCCTGAACTTGAAGGACCTGCCTACGCAGGTGCCTCCTCCTGTGCCCACGCAGATGTTCTGGTCTGTCGCTTCTTTGGTGCCAGGGAGCTAGGTTTCCACCCCCCTCTTACTCTTAGAAATAGAGGAAGATCCCACCAGCATAATTGTGACTTCCTCTTCAATAGTGACTGGAATGATTGGTGAATCCCTCTCACTAGAAATCTCGGTTGTCACTTGCTCCCTCTGCATGCCCCGTAACTCTGCAACTCTTTGCAATTGTCCCAAATATATTCCTAACTCACCCAATCACCGCAATTCAATTGACACAACTCGAAACAACTCTACAACTCAATAACACAGCTCAGCACAACTCAACAACTCAACTCTGCAACAATTTTACAACTCTTTCAACTCTCAATCTTGCACAATGGTGAATGTCGAGCGCATTCGACCCCTTCTTATAGCACTGAATTGATCAAATATTGATCATGACCAAATCATCTTTAATTATTCCGACCAAATCGTTCATTAATCACCTATATCCATTGATGCTCATGTCAATCCAAAGGTCGGGTCGGCCATAAATACGCGCCACTTCAACAAGCGCCGCTGGTTAACTACTTTAACTGTCTTCATTTATTATTGATTTGACTATGTCGTGTCCCTGCGGCCATCACAGTATGGCTTCTTAAATTCAATACCAACCCCTCTCATTATGCATCTACTTCCTCATGGTGCGCCATCCTCCTAATCTTGCATGCAGAAACAAAAAATATTTTCTTTTTTTCATTCGCGCAGTGCCTCAAGCATTGCGTAGTTCCAGGCCCGTCCTATAGGGCTTCATCCTGCTACCATTCACTAACTTTGCCAACATCACTCCGTCTAATTGTTGCAGTTACGCTACATCACCTAAAGTAATGGAACTAATGAGATATGGACCTATCCAATGCATTTGTAACGTACCTGGATGCTTCATGAACTTGTTTTTGTACAACAACACCAAGTCTCCTTATTGAAATAGTTTGTTCTTGATATGTCGATCATGCCAAGACTTTTGTCGATCTTTCTCAATGCGCTGGTGAAAAATTGTAACAAAGCGGTCTTCCTCAAGTTGTACTAATGGTTCTAGGCATTCTTCTAACACTGCTCCATCATCCATGCTCGTTGTTGTTGTTATGCGCAAACTTGGAACAATGTACTTCATAGGAATAACTGCCTCTTGCTTATACATCAGTTTGATTGGTGTCTTTCCTGTCAACCTTTTGCAAGTGGTGTGATATGCCCACAAGACTGCTGGAATATTTAGATCCCATTTGTCGCGGTTTGCGTTGCACACCTTTGTAAGTACATGCTCCAACACTTTGTTGAATTCCTCCACTATTCCATTTGCTTGTTGATGATACAGGGTACTCTTCTTATGTTGTATCTAAATCTCCTCTGTCAATGCACTGATTGTGCGACTGATGAAGTGACTCCCTTGGTCACTCATCAATATCCTTGGGCACCCGAACTGAGTCACAATGTTGTCAAACAGGAACCTCGCTACTATCGCAGTGGTGTAATACACAACAAGCATGACCTCCTCCCATCTTGTCAAATAATTTGTTGTTGTAATTATGTATCGCACACCAGTTCGCTTCATAGGTAGGTTGATTGGTCCCAAAAAGTCCACTGCCCATTTATCAAATGGTTGCAATGTCACCTAAGGTACCAATGGAATCTCATCCCTCCTTGACGTCTTTCCATTTCTTTGGCATACATCACAGGTCCACGCACAATTTGTCCCATCAATATAAAGGGTGGGCCACCAAAGCTCTGCGTAGAGCACCTTCCTTGTAGTAGCACAACCTCCATAGTGTCCACCGAAAACTCCCACATGCGCCTATACCAAAATCTTTCCTTGTTCATGTGATAGGACACATCGTCGCAAGATCTCATCTAGACCTAGTTTATAGATTTTTCCAGCAATCAACTGGAAATATGTTGCCTTAACAACCAACTGCTTCTTTTGGCTTATAGTCATCTCTTTTGGAGTTGTTCCTGTTGCTAAAAATTGAATTATTTGGTCATAGTAATCATCAACCATGTCGATTCTAAATAGTTGTGCATCTGGTAACAAGTCTTCAATGTTTGTTGGTTCCTCGCCTGTATTAATTCAGGATAAATGATCTGGGCCAGCGTTCAAGTGACCCGGATTCACAATTATCTCAAAATCAAACTCCTAAAAGAGAAGTAGCCAATGGCATATCTTCCCCCCCAACACAGGCTTAATGACCAGGTATTTCAAATCAGAATGGTCCGTGAACATATTAAAATGCCCACCCAATAGGTAATGACAAAACTTTTGTAGTGCATAGACCATTTCCAGACCTTCCCTCTCTGTGGTCGTATAATTTTTCTCCACAGACGAGAGCTTTCGACTAGCGAAAGCGACCAGGTGATCTAGATCTCCTTCTCCTGGCCATCCCAGCACCACACCCAATGCAACTGACGATGCATCCACTTGTACATGGAATTCCTTATTCTAATCAAGAAAAACTCGTATTGGTGTGGAAGCCATATTAGCCTTCAGCGTCTCAAAACTTACTTGGCACTCTTGACTCCATACAAACACTGCATCTTTCTTCAACAACCTCTCCATAGGAGTTGTGATCGCAGCATAACCATGGATGAACTTGCGGTAATATCATGTGTGCCCCAACGCCGCTCTCGGCTGCTTCATATTTTTAGGTGGGGGCAAGCTCAAAATCAGCGCAATCTTTGCGGGGTCAACCAACAGTCCTTTCTTGCAAACGATGTGACCCAACAACATCCCAAAAGGTGCACGGAAAAATCACTTCTTCGAGTTCAGCATGATCTGATTCTGTCGATGTCGCTCTAGAATTAGTCGCAGGTTCGCCAAATGATCCTTGGTCAATCCATAAACTGTCCAGTCATCCATGTAAACTTGCAGGAACTTCTGAATAAAATCCTTGAATGCGGCAACAACAACCCGAGAAAATATCGCAGGCGCATTCTTCAACCCAAACAGCATCACAGTGTAATGAAAACAACCCCATTCATTAACAAATGTTGTCTTGTGGTGATCCTCTTTTGCGATCCTAATCTGGTGATAGCCAGAAAACCCATCCATGAAGGAATACATTTCTTGACCACCTACTCATTCTAGCACCTCATCAGTGAATGGTGTCGAAAATGGATCATGCATACATGCATCATTCAATTTTTTGAGGTTGATGGAAATACGAACCTCACTTGTCTTCTAATCTTGGACCACCATGGGACTGATCCATTCCAATTCCTCAATTGGCTCAATTATTTCAGCATCCAGCATCCTATCAAGGTTAGCTTTGAATCTCTCCTTGTATCACGGAATCAGGCGATACGACCTCTACCTTAATGGTTTTGCATCAGGATTCAGTGAAATCTTCATCTCTCCTAAGTCTCCCAGTATTCCCTTCATCTCAAAAAACTTGGTAGGAAACAAATCTTGAAATTCATGTAACAAATCTGTGATCTTCGCCATGGTCTCTTCGACCCAGTAGTCCCCAACATTCTCAAACTTTGGGTTCTCCTCCATCCCAATGTTTACTTTTCTGTATTTAATGGCTGATTCATTGGATCCATCAATACGTCAAGTGCTGCGACATCCCAACTCCCTTCTATTTTTGGAATATTAATATTCTGTGTATCATCATTGTCCTCTGGTCCTCCAATTACATTATAACATTCCATCATTGACTGCATCTAACAATGCGCATGCGGACCCACGAGGTTTACAACCGGAACTACCTTCAGAACAACGTCGCGGATGATTTGTAGCGCATTATGAACATCTGGATTGACATTTGTGAAACTAAAGGTGTGAATGAAGAAAACCATCAATTCCTCCCAGGTAGTGATCTCTCTGCGCAAATCAGCTGATACATACCAAGATTGCGGCATTTCATCCAACAAGTGGACAAAAACATGGACCCACTCATCTTTTGGCTGTGATGCCCACAAGGCCTAACACTCAATTATATGATCACCAGGGCTATTCCTCCCATCATATCATCCAGCGTGGTACAATTTTGCATCGCCAAAGTGAATTGTCATCAATCTTCGACACTGCGACCATCCAGTGATCGTCTTCTTATGGGTTGCCCACCAATTTGTTGGGGTAGCCTTCAGTGCTTCATCCAATGCCAGCAATCGTTGTGGTTCTCACACCTTCTCTTCAAATTCAACAAGAAACTTATATAACTCAAGTAGTCCTTTATATATTAATAATTCAATAATCGCGACGCGACATAGCAACTGCGTAATCAAGCCACACTTCCTTAGCGATACCTCATACATGCGGTTCTGCCAATTCTCTAAAGCATCATCAAAATCGGACAACACATAGCTAGAGCTGTGCCAGCCAAGTTCCCCATCGATAGTTGGATGGATGTAATATTTTGAAACGTTATATGTGTGATCCCATTCCTTGACAAATTCATCCTTCACTGGCTCAACATACCTTCGCCCTTTAGTTGGATCCATCGAAGCAATGACTCTGATGTCTTGATTTTCAAAGGTCATCACGCACTTCTTAAAATTAATCATTGCCAGATTTTTGTTGGCCCATCCTATCCCCAGCAACGTGGGATATTGTAATATCCCTAATCTGATGTACAAATCAGAATATTAACTTGCTGCAATTTTTTAAATTAAACTTTCTGATAACACTCTTGCAAACATTCAGTAAATTTTTGACTGGGAAATTAAGATATTTAACTGGAATAAATTGCAGACAAAGAGAGAGGGCAGTGGGAAGAAACCAAATATATTTTAGACATAGAATTTCCTCTTCCCTAACACATTTATATCTGGTTCCAGTTAGGGTTCAGAATCCACTTTGTGGAAACCGACTACCACGCTTATGGACAGCCAAACCGTGAAACTAGGAAGAGTAGTTCAGTATTTTTCAACCAGGGGATTTTATAAACTTGTTGCAGTTATGGAGAGGTTTCATTAGTTCTGGAAATTTATGAGGAGTTAAGAGGAATTTGGGGTTTTTCAACAGTTTTGGCCTAGTGAAACCCTATGCAGTGGAGGATACAAAAAGGAAGTAAAAACCCAAAAAAAATGGCTATGGAGATATGGATAGGAAGGTGGGTCTTTTAGTGACACACAAGAACTAACAGGGCTCATTTTGAGTTAGTGAAACTCATTTTACATCAAATTTGGAAAAACTAGTCATTAAAAGCTAGCAATCTAGCTAGGGTCTAAATTTAAGCAGTTAATTCGTGTCAAATTGATTTATGAGATACATATGAATTATAAAAGAGATAAATAACATATCAATGAACATACAAATTCTATTCAATCATTCCCCAACCTTTCATATTTCTTATAGCACTCAGATTCATCAATTTCCCCCCATACAGTGATAAAATAAGCTTTTTTGGTGAAACTGAAGACATAATTCTTAATGGATAGAGATTTTTAGAACTGATAAAGATAAATTATAGTGTTATATTCTGCTACAGATCATAAATAATATAATATAATAACCATTACAAGGAGACTCCAAAATAAGGGGTGGGAGGCCCAGAACATGAACAGCAAAAGGGGCTGAGAGCATAGGTGAAGCATGGGATTCACTGCAGCTCGACCTGAACATGATGGATGCTGAAACTAACTCTGATAATACTTCAATGGTTGCAATATAGTGCTCCATACCTGCAATAGAAGAGAAGAGGATGGAAGGAGAGGGAAAGGGAAGGCTGGAGCTCATCTCCTAGTAGTCTGAGGCACAACACTCAGAAGGAATGCTCACATAAGCATAGATAAACATACACAACAACCAAACCAAAGAAATGGGCTTGAATTCTCCTTTAATATAAATCTATATGACCTGTTTAGCAAGTGCAGGCCAATGGTGACCTATGTGAGCAAGTCAACCCCATGGGTGCCCTAACCCTAGCCACATAAGCGCCCTCCTTAAGTAATTTGGAATGTAGGACCATGTGTATTTGTTTCCATGTACCACTCATCCCCCGCATTTATAAAGTGCGCCCTCCCTTAGTCAAAAGATGTTTCTTTTGTTTTATGACAGCTTTCTACTTTTCCTGACTCATAAGGAAATTGTGCTTTCCTTCCAAAAAATTTCCTGCTTTTGTCCTTACAGCTTTTTTGAGTTCTCTAAGAGGAAAATTCACCCTTCCTTTGCAAAAATTTCCTGATTTTACCTCTGTCTGCTTTTTTGCTTCTTTTAGGCACTTTCCCTTTATTTCCTTCACTGCTTTTGTCATGGAGTTTCTTATTTTTCACCAAGGCAAGTTGACTAGATCCACCAATCCGCCCTCCTGACATGGCAGCCTTATTTCCACATCATTAATTTGCATAATAAATAAAAATGATGAAATAAAATTAAATACATGCCTCAAAATAATTATTAGCGAAATTTGTCCTAGGAAGAATAATTAATGTCAATTTGAGGCCCTAGGAACTTAGCATGGTCAACACTTTTAATGCTAAAATTGAGGGGATGTGACAGATAGGAGCCTCCTCCATCAACAACATCGATAATGTAAAAATCAGCATAATTCTTCATCCCTTCAACTTCCATAGCAAGGTGTGGAACATGCCCAATCAACGTTACCCTGTTCTGGTTAGCCAGTCGCAGCTGTACAGGAGACCAGCTCAGTGTTGGGCTCCACATATTTTTCCATGTCTACCTTGTTAGAATATTGACATCTAATCCTAGATCTAGGATGAATGGATCTACCTCATAGCCGCTAATTTAAATATTCATGTGCATCTCTTTTCCCATCTTTCTCTTATGTAAAGAGTTCACTACGGACTCTTTTTGACCCTTATCTAGTCGATACAGCATACTCTCAATCTCAGCAAGAGTATTGGGATCTCTTTCCAGTGACAAGAAACTCTTGAAGAAGTTCTGCAATGTGCCATGTCATCGCGATGGTCCTGCTACTGTAGTGGAATCAAAATCAGTGGGCATTTCATAAACAGGTAACTTACCAAGATTCCTTCTGACCACATCACGTGCTTCAAAGAATGTGTCTTTCTCAGCATCGATATCAAATTGTACCTTCTTCTTCCTAGATATCCAAATCTGTGGACACAGACCATCTGCTCTTGTCATCGCGCCTCCACAAGTAATGACAGCAACATCAGCATCTTGTGTTCTTGGTTTTGTTGAAATCGTCACAACAATTGGTCCTTCATTCTGGTTCAATAGTGGATTCACAGGTTGATTCATGTTCTGATTGGTATTATGGGTATGATTCTGTGGCTAATTTTGGTTCTGCAACTGATTCTATTTCTGCAATTGGTTCTAGTTCTGCAACTGATTCTGATTCTGCAATTGGTTCTGGTTCTAGGTTTGGTTCGGCAACTGTGGAACATTTCCTGCCTGCCATCTTGTGATCAGTTGTGGACAGTTCTTAATAGTGTGATCAGCAGCAATACAATACATACACTACACTTGTAATTATGGACAATCTCTCTGATAATCCCCCGTACTCTGCAATTATAGCATTGCACTGGTCCACGACCTCGTCCTCCTCCTCATCCAAAACCTCCACCTCATCTTCCTCGAAATCCTCCTTGTTGTTGATACTAAGGTTGATTAAATTGTTGTTGCGGGGGATTCGGTTGCTGCTGAACATACTGTGTTGACTGAACATGTTTGGTTGTTATAGATCCATCTACATCTGATTGTACTGCGGTTGTGGCACAAACTGTTGCTGTAATTATGGTTGTGGTACAAATTACATCTACGGTTGTTGTTCCGGTACGAACTATGGTTGAGGTGGCAATTGTACCACCTACGACTGCATATGTGGTTGTTGTATTGTTCGATGATCTTCTCCCATCACATAGTATGAGTCATATGTTCTTTCCTGGAGCATGTCATATGCAGGGCAATCCTTATCCTCATGCCCAACAGACCAGCAAAATGTGCAGTATAAATTTGTCGGCTTCATAACCATCTTCTACTTATATCCATAGTCTTCATGTCAATACCCATATACTTGACAAATGCGGCACGATGGTACACTTCCACAACTCAATGCGTTTGGTGCTCTTGACAATGAGTAGTTTCGTAAATATGGGCAATTATCCTTGGTATGTCTGTCTGCGCGACATCGAGTACACCACACCTCTTCACATTTTTTTTTCTTTTTTGATATCTTGCAACTAGAGTGTCAGATTCGCCAGCTGTGTTTGAATCTGGTTCATACTGACCGTATTCTTGCTAACGGGTGAAGCTTCTAATTTCATCGCAATATCTAGAGCCTCGCTTGGTATCGCAATCTTCTGGTTCATCAATGATACTATGATATGAGATAGCAATGTTGCGATGAACCATTCCTTATGTTGAATGTCGCTCATATCGAAGCTGACTCTTGCCATTGGTGTTTTGAACCTTTGATCAAAATCCCAAACAGTCTCATTTGGATATTGCTTAATCTCCTTCATATTTGTAATGTATTGCGCTTCAAATTTTGGTTTTCTAAACTCTTCAATCAATCCTTCTCTAATTTTAGTCAATGTCTTCGCTGGAGTCCCCATGAACTTGTAGAAATTTCATGAACCAATCCAATCCGTGACTCGGGAAAGTTGTTGCCAATTGGCCCTTCTTGACCTCATCATCCACAGTTTGTCTGACATTCCATACTGCCTCGCACAGGAACCAGTATTGCTCTGGAACCTTAGTCTTGTTCCCATGGAACAGGGGTAAATTCGCATCATCACCCGCCATCTTGGGCCTCCTTCATGTAGTCACTGATCTGCTACTATTAGAATGTTGTTGACATGTTGGGCAAGTCAATGTCGAACTAGTGTTTCTTCCTGAGTGTGGTGTAGTGCACAGAGGTGTGGGTACATTGTCGTTGGGGGTTGATCTTACCTCTAACTCAGGTGTAGCCTGGTCGTCCTCATTGTCACTATAGGTTCATTTTGTCCCATGTGGTCTTCCTTCACGGTCTTGCATTTCGATTGCAGTAGGACCTTCCCCTGTCCTCTACCTCTTCTCTTGTCAAAACCTTGCTCTTCCTCTCGTAAGACTACTATGTTCCTCCGCTGCCCTCACAGTCTCATCGTAACTTGCACCCATCTACCCCGTATCATTCCATTTGTCCCCCCCTCTATCTTCATGGTATCCAAAACCTCTGCACACCAGGGTTCTACTACTAGAGGTGCATCTTCAATATTCCCTTTTCACATATGAGCATCTTAATGGACAATTGCAAAGACAAAAGAAACCTACCTCACGGCCCGTTGAAGAACTCCCTTTCTGCTTCGCTATATGATTTAGTTGTATCAACCACGAACTCGGTGATGTAGCCCTCTAAGATGCTGTCAAGACAGACTTCAACAACCCATGATGCTCTGTTGTCTACCTCTTGCAACACCTGAATCAATTCTGGGGTCCAGGATGTTGGCTCACCTCCTTGGAAATTTGTCTTGTGATAGGTTAATCGTGCCAACCACTCATACAATATGATCAGGAATTCAGAGAAAAAGTACTCATGTGGACCATTGTGTATATACTCTACCAGCCACTTATCCGTCATCAATCCAGGGTTCTGATTTTCTTTCTCAACAAACTCTCGTAGCTTTTGGTCGAACCAATCTTGAATTTTCGGTCTCATTGGACGCCACAATATGTCCTCCCTCCTCTTCATACTAAGGTCCCAGCAACGAAACCATTTGTTGACACAAACTCAGTTGACAGGGGCTCCCTCTCCATCGACACCCAAACCACCACAATCTCCCTTAGCACCGACCCAGACAGGTTTCACCCCATCCAGCAACACTCGCAGAGTGGATGAAGTCTCACTTGAGATGTTCGAGGGAGAGCTGTCGCAACCAAGTTTCTGCAGTGTGAAGGAGTACCATATGTCTCTTTCTTAACTTAGCACAACATTATCCAACATATCTAATCAGTCAATTTATGCATTAATAGGCCCACATCCTCATTCAACATATCGTATTATCATTATGGAACTACAATAAAACATTGATGCACAAACATATCTAATAGGATAACATCATTTAAAGCAAAGAAGCATTGCATCATTTATAGATCCATGTCGCAGATACACATTGCATTCATATTTGAGTCGCAGAAAACAGTAAAAGACACAGCGATTCTACTCAACATCCGTCATGTCATATTAAATTCTGCACAAAAACACAAATTCTCCAAAACAGTTCTTCAGTACACGGATCAACAGATATTAATTCATGCTCAGATCATACATAACATGTGTATCAATATCAGACAGTCAATTCATTAATCAATCCAATTCACCACCAAAGCTAGACCCTTATGTTTGCAATTCGACATCTACTTATAGGCTTGCGCCTTTACATTCATGGTCCACTTAACTACTTCTTAACAAATTCTACAAAATAATGACCACAATCGACAAAATGTGGTTCAAAATGACCAAAATACATAAAATAACATAACTCCGACTTGCGCGTCGTTTTCCACCTTGCTCGATATCTTTGGCCTTGCGCAACTAACTTATCCCAAAACCACCTGCCAACATGAATACATGTTAAGAATGTATGTAATGGATCAGCCTACTAAATGGGAAAATTATTTGCATCTTGTGGAATTTTCTTATAACAATGGTTATTACTCTTCTTTGAAAGTAAGTCCTTTTGAAGCAATGTATGGAAAAAAATGCAACACGCCTATTAATTGGGACAATCCGACAGGCTGTTACATTAGGACTTAATTATTATAGGAAATGGAAGATCATATGGTTAGGTGGATTAAACAGAATTTTAAAAACAACATGGGATAGATAGAAAAGTTGTGCAGATCATAATAGGATTGACAGACATTTTCTAGTTGGGGATCATGTGTTTTTGAAAGTGAAACCGAAAATAAAGTACTTTAAACTTGGGGAATTGTTATAAACTTGTAGCTAGATATTGCAGACCCTTTGAGATTTTGGAAAAGATAGGACCAATTGATTGTGAACTGGATTTTCCTCCTAGCATAAAAGTGCATAGTGTGTTTCATGTTTCTTTGTTGAAAAAGTATGTACAAGATCCTAGGCATATAATTGACTGGAATATGATACAGGTAAATTGTAGAGTAGATGCTCTTGTTTTACATTAGAAGAAGAGATGTTGGAGAGTCTAAAGATCCCAGTCAACTTCCCTTGGAAATATGATCCTAAATGGGTCTTATCAAGAAAAAGAAAAGTTGTGAGGTTGGCATCTTATGTTCATGAACCTCGCCCAATGTTGGACAAGATTGCTAACATGGACAGTTGGGAAAAAGTTAACAAAGTATTGCATCCATAGCAATAGGCCATATCCCATGTAATACCAATTCCTCATCAGACGCATTTACTGGGAAAAATACAAGTGACTAAATTAAATTCAGGATCAAAGGTATGAAACTCTTAAATCTCTAGGTCCAAGTCCAAAAGATTCAGATCAGAAAACCAATCCAACTTGGTGATTCATCAAATTCCTACACCTACTAACTTGGCTCCTGTGGTTTTGGGAGAACTTTTCATCTACGGTATGGACTCAAGAGAAAGGTACTATGTTAACCACTCAAACTTCTCCAATTAAATCATGTGTATTTGGGCTTTATGCTCAAATTAAGGAAGATAACATTGATCTTAAGAACACTATGTTCCCTAAAAAATATTTGAAACTGGTTATTAAGAAAGAATGCTTTTGCACTTGAATTTTGTCAAGGGACACTTAAACTGGCAATCCCAGATCCCATTGGACCCAGAGGAAAGAAAGATCCTTCTAATTACAAGACTACATGGGTAACTGTCAACTTATATGCTTTATGTTCTCAAGACATTATGGAGTTGCACATGTAGAAAGGGGAAGGTGTATTTAGAGCTGTAATGAAATAAACCATGAGCACAAAAAAGTCACCAATGTTTATTTGATCATTTGGAGTGCTTGTACAAATATGAAAAAGCAACCACTAATTCTAAGCAGATCAAAATCATGGGATTGGAAAACAAAATTTACAAATTGGAAAAAGATCCTACTAATAAAGCTCCTGTTCAAAATATACTCAAAGAAAAATACAAATAAATTTCAACCCTGAATAAGAAAGTTAAATATGTCAGTCAATGACCATCTTTAAATGGTTGAGTTATTAACAATTCAATCTGAATTAGATAAAATAAGTGTTGAGAACTAGAGAAACAAAGAAATGATTGTTGCTATAGAGAATGAGGTAAATATAATATATAAACAAACCCAATACCTTTCCTTGGTTAAAGCTATTGTTTTCCAAGTATCTTCTGTAGCGGACCCCACAGATCAGCTGGTTAAAGCTTTAGCTGAAACGAATATCAAGGAAGCACAATTAAATAAAGCTCAAATTGAATTGAGACACAAACATGATGAATTTATAAATTTAAATGAAGAATTAGAAAAAAGGAACTCAACCCTCTCAAAACTAAATCAAGTAAAAGACAATATGCAGAAGGACATCTAAGCTTTGACCAAAAGGTTGAGTCGAAAACCTCTACTAAAGGTGTCACGTCAAATGATTTGGGACCGTATTGAAATTTAGATGTCATCGAATTGGAGATACTTCTCAATCTCACAAGATGTGATGGATCTAGCTATTACTACTACCAATGCTCGGGATACACTCACACAGTTGGGTAAAAATCCTAATTCAACCAAGACTGTGATTGACCTACTGAATGAAAAATCACATCAGGAACTTCATGATTTGGAAATAAGAGACATGATTGAGTTAGTAATTGAGGCTAACAAAGTAATTGCTAAAAATTCCTTTGCCCAAAATGTCCTTAATTTTTCTTCTCAATTGTATCATGATGTCGGTTCATTGTAATACCCTCTGGTTTAGCCCCTAGACATATTATTGTTGTTGTTATGATGGAAATAATGGCACAAGGTGTTTGGACTATGGTTTTCACATCATTGTTATTTTTATAATGTTGAACTTATAAAACAATTAATAAAATAAAAACAACCAGATGATCGATGCCACAAAAGATAGCATGACGAAACACAATGTTACGAGCAAGGGGTTGTGGAAAAGTGTTTACCTATGTGTGTTGAGCCTATGTTGAAGTTGTACACCATTCTTATGTACTTAATGGGCCCTCTTGTTTATGTAGCCTCACATGTTATATTACTCCTTGGTTTTATTTACCTTTAGATTAATTTTTATTTTGAGGATTGGAGTTCCTCTCTCACCTAGAGTGCCCTCATGAGTTGAATTAGTGTGCCTCTTGGTGTAGCCACTTGATTTGTAACTCCTATTTTCTATTTTTGGATTGTATCTCTCATTATTGTGTCTATATCTCTCCCAATTTGAATTTATCATGAAGGAATTTGATTTGCTTGTGTTGAAAAAAAATCACATTTGTGTGTTGGTTCATGTTTTTGCTCTTATGCTTGTTTTTGGCACTTGTGGGTTGATTTTTCTACTCTTGGTATGAGATAATTGTTGAGCTTGTGCCCAAGCTAATTTACTCTATAGCCACTGGTATTTGTACTAGAGCCACTGAAATTTCCCTAGATTGGAAGTGCTACTTTCCATTTGGTTGTAGTTGGATTGTTGTCCAAGAGCAACTGGAATTGCTTTGGAGTGGAAGTTTAGGTCATACTTGCCATTGGTTTTTGGTTGGACTGATTTCTTGAGATAATTTGTGGTTGATTGTGTCCTTAGTTGTGGTATCATGGTTCCAAGTTGGGGGTGACCATTGCAAAGTAATTTTTGGCTTGTATTGAGTCTATGGTTGGGTGGAACATGGCACAGCCGATTTTGGTTGTGTATTTGGAAAAGATAACTGCTTTATCTCATGTATAATTAATTTATTTGACTCTAATTTTATTAATTTATGGATTCACATGAAATTTTTATGAAACATATGAGTTATTCATGTAAGAAAGTTCTCATGGAATTCAATCTATTTGTGCAAGCAAATTTTGTGGGAGTGAATCTAACACAAGAGCTAACAGAATTGGAACACGAGGAGAAAACACACTGCATGCATATCGAGGTAGTTGGATATGCTTTTTGTTGCACCTACAATGGAAAATGCAAGTGGATCCACTGAACCCTTACTGCCCTTGATTCCGCCAGAAGCCGAGGACTTTAATCGGATATATGTACAATAAAAAAAGAAGTTGACAGAGGCATCTATATTTGTCAAAAGATTAGGTGAGGTTCCAGAAGTGGCCCTTCCTCCAGAATTTTCGATGAAATTTGCTCTAAATTTGGCAGAGAGAGTCCTAGTTGGTCAGTTTACAGGACCGTGGCCCTCCCAAAAATCCACATAAACTTGGGTACAAAAGAACTAGAGGCCACTGATCTCAAATAGTGTAAAATTGTATTTCCTAGGAAGAGGATTCTTTATTTTTGACTTCATATCAAAGGAAGACCGAGATCTGATATTTCGTAATGGACCATACTTCATGGGCCCTCAAGGTTTGAAACATATGGTCTCTATAATTCAACCCTTCTGAAGAAGTCCCAATAATAGTACGTGTTTGGGTCTGGCTTCCAAACCTACCAGTACATTGTCGGAATCAAGAATCACTCCAACACATCGAGAATGCTCTAGGAAAATTTATAGATCGAGCATACCCGAAAGAAAAATATGCATGTGTGTGCATGTGTGTTGAGGTCGACATAGAAGTGGGGATACCTAAAGTAGTCAAGATTACAATAGGAAACTGGTTGCACCTACAAAAGTTGGACTATGAACAACTTCCCTTTAAATGCAGGGGTTGTCATGAATATGGCCATTTTGCAAGGAATTTCCCTAAGAAAGTATCCCCGTCCATAAATGAAGAAAAAGTGGACGGCTGGAAACAAAACAAGAAGTCAATACCAAGAATAGGGGCCGAGCCCCAAAGCCCTAACTCCAAAAAAGAAAACACAACAAGGAAACCCAAAGACACTCCCACTCAAGATAATAGCTTTGAAATCCTGAGTGCACTACCAGAAGAGGTCCAAGAAGCAGGGTTGAAACCCCATATCCATTCTAAACCTTGGCAAGAGAAACTGGCCTCTCCAAAAACCTCAACAGCTACAGATCTTGAATCTGCCTTAGGCCCTACACAGGAAGAGAAAGCCTCAGAAGACTCCCAGAGGAGGAAGAAATGGAGATTACCAAGTCCCATAGGAAAGGGAAAAAGGTCACAAGAGGAAGAAAATATTACCGTGAGAAATGAGAGGAAACAACCTACAAAGATAAATTATAGGGAAGTAAACATACCCTCGAAAAGCTAATCTTAAAAAACACCGGATCCACCAGGAATCAGAGTCATGGCTCTAAGGGAGCCAAAAACCCAAAAGGTAAGTAATGAAGGTTGTCTCCTTGAACTGCAGAGGCATGGGAAACAATTAAAATAAATCACTATGAAAAGTCTAGAAAGAATGGAAAACCTGGATATCCTCCTGATCCAAGAGACAAAAATGGAGGAAGGGAACCTTCTCTGAAGCAATAACTTCTTTTGGAAAAAAGGTCAAAGTAGAGTCGTCTA
Source organism: Pseudotsuga menziesii (assembly GCA_001517045.1). Taxonomy (NCBI): domain Eukaryota; kingdom Viridiplantae; phylum Streptophyta; class Pinopsida; order Pinales; family Pinaceae; genus Pseudotsuga; species Pseudotsuga menziesii. Next base: position 776,827 of record LPNX010124102.1, read on the forward strand.
TTCTAGAGGATCATCGGGATGTATTGGCACATTATGGGACAAAGAAAAATTTGAATTGATGCAGGAGAGGCATGAATCACATTTGATCTACACGCAACTATGATGTAAAGACTTAGGAAACCTTGTAATCCTTTTTTAAATTTATGTTTTGGTTAATTTCAGAGAAAAGAAGCAATGTTGGGACACCATAGGGGATTTTTCACATGAGAGCCTGTTAGAAATATTATTCTGGCAGGAGACCTAAACCTTACTCTTAATTTCAAGGAAAAAAGAGGAAGGTCTAGAGTTAGAGCCCCGCTAAGGGAATGGGTCGAGGACCTCATTCGGGAATGGGATCTGATGGATATCAAACTTGAAAAAGGATCGTACACTTGGACTAATCGAAGAATTTTTCTGGGGCATATTGCTTCCAGATTAAATTGATTCCTGGTCCAAATATCCTTTCTCCTGCATGGCCTAGAGGTAAGCTCATCGATATTTCCCATGGGCATATTGGGTCATAGGCGAACTAACCTAGAGATAAAAGAAATCTTAAATCAGGGGCCCATCCCTTTCAAGTTTAGTCCTCTCTAGGTTTAACACCGGGACTTTATGGAGAGAGTCCAAGTAGTCTGGAAATTCCTTGTTTTGGGCTCGCCATTCTTCATTTGGGAAGAAGAACTAAGACAATTAAAAAAAATCTAAAAGGTTGGGAAAAATGACTGTCATCCCTTGCGGAGAAAAGGATAGTAGCCCAAAATCATCTGGGAATCTTTCAACTACAAATGGAAAGTATGGACATAACTAGAGAAATCCTAAGCAAAGAAGAGTATTTGTACATAAATATGCAATATGCTTGTATAAAATAAGATGAGTACTGGAGGGAGAAATATAAAAATCTTTGACTCCAATCAGGAGACAAAAACACTTCTTTTTTCCACAAGTAGGCTCATGCCAGGAGACAATTCAAATCGGTAAAGGAGATCAAAATTCAATACTCAACCATCTCCGACTTCGTTAATATTAAAAAGGAAACCTTCCAACATTTCAAAAGGTTATACATAGAAGAAGGCTCTAAAGATCCAATTCCAAGCTTGATTGAACAAGTTCCTAAAAAAATAATAGGCCATATGAATCTTAGGCTAAGCAAACTAGTTAGTCGATATGAAATAAAATTGGCCTTAGAAGAAATGGAACCAGATAAAGCATCGGGTCCATATGGCTTCATGGATAGATTATCAAAACCTGTTCACATGTGGTGAAAATAGATCTCCACAAAATGGTTATAAAGTCACAATCTTGCCTAAAAATTGGTGGAAGCACGAACTCATAAAGAAAAAGGAGCAGACTCCTTCAACTGGTTTATACCGATATCCCTATGCAATATCGGTTATAAAATCATAACAAAAATAATTGTCAACAGACTAAGGGATGTTATGCCTAGATTAGTCCCAGGTAACCAATGAGGCTTTATGAAGGGCTATCAAATGATGTATAACATCATTCTAGTCCAAGAAGTGATCCACTCAAGCCTACAACATAAAGAAAAATGAATGGTCATCAAGATTGACCTACCAAACGCTTTTGATTGAGTAAAACACTCCTTCCTCTTTGTTGTCCTTAAACAATTAAGATTTGCTAAGCCTTTCATTAGTTGGATCAAAGCCTACATATGGGAGCCATGGATAGCCCCTTTGGTGAATGGAAGAGTAGCAAAATTCTTCAAATATACAAGGGGCCTATGTCAGGGATTCCCTCTTTCTCCCCTGCTTTTTGTACTACATGCTTCGATCTTAAGCTTTTTATTGGAAAAAATATGCCAAGATCATGATCTCCTCGGTATTAGAATTGTAAGAGGAGTCCAAGACATAAATCATGCCCAATTCGGAGTCGAAACCCTCTTGTTAGGAGGAGCTTCTCCATAAATAGGCTCCTGATTTAAAACCAAGCTCAATGCTTATTGTGTCTCCTTAGAAATCAAGATAAACACACGTAAAATCCAAATCTATGGGTGGAATATCTCTTTATGGGAATTAAGCAATATAATAAGGACTTTAGGCTTCCAAGGAAAGATATAGTGGTCCTCCTTCAAATACCTAGGACTCTCGATCTTCCAAAAGACACCTCGAAGCAAAGACTGGCTACAACTGATAGAAAAGTTCAAGCAGCAATTGGAAAATTGGGGAAGACGATTGTTGAATATTGCAAGCAAGTTAGTTCTAATAAAATCCGTTTTATCTAGGTTTCCCATCTATCAATGCTCACTTCTACTAGCACCAACTGGGATTTTGCAGAATATTGAAAAGCTAATGCGAAATTTTTTTTTGAAAGGAGGAAAACAAAATGACAAGAAATCCCCCTTGGTGAGATGAGAAAAAGTCACAAAATTGTTCCATGAAGGGAGAACTTCATATCAAAGATCTCAAAGCACGCAACCTTTCTCTTGGAAGGAAAATCGTCTAGAGACAAGTCTTCGGAAAACCAAGCTATGATAAAAAATCTATCTGGAAAAAATATTACAGGAACTCCCATCTTCACAATCTAGATAATCCACCATTGGGAAACACGGGTTCCCCAACCTTCCTTCTTAGTAAAAAGTCTCAATTTTTTTTCCAAAAAAAATATTTTGGATCCATGGTAATGGGGAAAAATAGACATCTAGGAGGACCGTATAATGGGAATTGAACCGCTCTTGAGTACTGCAAACATGGAACCTCTCAAAATCTAGTTATCAAGGCAAGGTATCAAAACTATGTGGGACCTCTCAAATTGGGATAATGAAGGGAATATCTAGAGAGGCTGGAAAAGATTGGACCCACCGGAGCCCCTTATGCAACCTTAGAACTCTCTGATGTCCCTTATCAAAGGAAAAGTGCCTCTCTCAGCTACGACCAAGGACACCAGAGGATGAGGGAAAGGGTTTGGTCAATACATAGTAGCTCAAGGATATCAATCCCTCAATGTCTCTCCTTCGATTCCCCTAAACTTGACTCTGTGGAAGGGAGTCTGGAAAACAAAATGCATTCCAAAAATGGACATGTTTATTTGGAATCTAGCACATCAAAGTATATTAACCAATGAAAATATGCAAAAAAGACAAATTGTTGGCCCCTCAAGGTGTAACCTTTGTTATCAACAGGTGGAAACCTCAAATCATTTATTCCTTGACTGTAAGTATGTGTTGGGACGCATACTCCATGTTTGGGTAACTCCGTGGTTAAGTTTGTAAGCGGAGTTACGGGTCAAAACAGTCTTAGGGGTGTCGGGGGAAGTTAAAACTCCTTTTTTGTAATAAACCCTTGGTTGAAATCCAGGGTTTAGGGTTTTGGGTGCCCATGGTTTAAGACCATGGTTTTGTAAAAATGCGCAGTATAAATAAGCGCTTGTATAAAGAAGATAGGTTAGGTTTTATGATGTAAGAAAGCTTAAGGCGAAGCTAAGGGTGATTTTGTAAGGAAAGGTTAAGTCCCATCTGTGTGCGTGGACGACCTCTGCAGCTATGTGCGCAGAGGGTTTTTGTAAAGAAGATTGAGGAAAGACCTGCAGCTGTGTGCGTAGGGGCCTGCTGCTGTGTGCGTGGCTTTTTAAGGACTGAAGGGATCTGCAGCTGAGTGCGCAGATCAACTGTGGTTTTGTAGCAAGTTGAATAGAACAGAATTTGTGGACGTAGCCCCTACACTGGGGGTGAACCACGTTATATCCGGTGTTGTGGTTTCTTGTGCTGTTGTTGTTTCTGTTTCTGTTTCTGTTGTCTTTTATGCATTAATAACTATATACATCTGATAAGTTAGATCGCTGCTAATATTTAGCTTCGCTGTGAATTCCCTGTAGTGGGTTGAGCAAGTCATGACTGTTTATTTATCTGCGAAGTTGTATGTGAATGAATGGTAAAGCTTTATAATTATTGATTAATAAGGTCATTAAAAGGATAAGGTACAGTAATCCCCCTCTCTGCTTGCAGAAACCTGATTCTGCGGCACCCCTTAGCTGTTTCGGGTGAGACTGCAACCTGCGCGCAGGTTGTTGCCGAAAGGGCCAACACTGTGGGTCTTTTGTTGGTGCGACACTAAAGGATTAAACCCGGGTCTGCCCTATTTCCCAACAAATTGGTTCCGTTGCTGGTTGAACTCAGTACCTGCTCAAGCGGGGGTTACATCGTACCTCAAGGGCTATGTTCTGGAGGCCCTCTGCGAAGGAAATCGGTGATTGGTTTGCTGAGACTTGTCTGAAATTCGCGCAGCAAGAGAATACGAATCCGTGTCGAAGCGCAAGTGAATTTTTACAAAGGTATGTTTTTTGTGATGCTTACGAAATTTTTTTTGGTAGCATCCACATAGAGTTGCACCAGTGGTTGTCTAGGTTAACAGAGAGGAGGACGAACTTTCACGCTCGACGGATTCCTGTGTGGACCCCCGCAAGGGTCAATCTTGTGCAACACGTGAACAACGAGGTATCCCGCGCTATTGACTTCTGGACGACGCGAACGTTGGAAGCCTTTGTGAAAGAGTTTGCCATTGACACAAGCACCTCTTTCAGCGAAGCTGAACGGCAGTTTTTCAAAGGCCCCCGTGGTAAGTTTTTAAATTCCTTAAGCTTGAAGATTAAAATACTATTGGTTGAAAAGGGTATATTATTATTTGAATCAGACTGTTAGTTTAGTAGTAGTACTAACATATGTTTGCAAGTGAGAATACCTTCGACATGCAAAGTGGGTTGCCGCGAAGTGAGCAAAGGTACAAAAGAGATTTTGAGTCCTACTCCTCAGGTCAGACCACCGCACCTCCCCCTGTAATCCCTCAACAGCCAGACCTTGAAGAAAACCCTTCGGTAGGAAACCCTCCCGTCACCCCACGGCGTCGCTTTGTTACCCCTAAAGTTCGATCGCAGTGTGACAGGAAACCAAGTCTGAGCATTCCGGCCACAGGTCAATCTGCCCCCGTAAACCCCCCCCCCATCAACGTCTTGTCCATGGCCCACCTAGCTGATGACATTAAGCTGCCCATCTTCAAAGGAACGGGATCAGAATATCCAGAACAGTTCTGGTTTTTGTGTGAGGCCGTCTGGAACGCGAAGAGTATTACAGACCTGGATGTGAGAACCGCGCAGTTCATTACTTCCTTTCGCGACCGGGCTTTGACCTGGTTCATGAAATTATCCAGTAATCAGCACCCCACTTTGGATGAAATCAAGGCAGCCATCACTAAGGAATTTAAGAAACCGAAATCAGAATCACAGAGTATCACTGAACTCAAAGAGATTCAACAGTGGCGCGGCGAATCTGTGTGGGACTTTGACCAGAGATTCAAAGTTCTACTAGACTAAGTCAGCTTCACCATTAGTCCGGTGCAGCACAAGGAATGGTTTATTGCAGCATTATTGCCGCATATCAGAACTCCGCTCATGCAACAGAAGGTTGCTGACCAGCAAGAGGCTCTGGAAATCGCAATGAAGCTAGAGACCGCCCCTGTCGAAGACGATTCTGGTATTGCTCAAATCCAAGCACAGCTGGCAGCGATGGCCCTGGAGCTTCGCGACATGAAGAAAGCTAAAACCATTCAAGAGGAGGTCTGGTGTACGCAATGTCGGTCCAAGGGTCACGATAGGGACCAGTGCCCCGTGGCCAGAACTTACCTAAATACGGGCACGCCCAACCAATTCAATCCCGGTGTTCTATATTGTGAGATATGTCGAACCTCTGTCTAGGACCGCCCTGAGCACTGCCATCTTCTTCAGAGATATGTTCAAGCTCCCAAAAACCCCTACTGCCAGTTCTGTAAGTCCATAGGGCATAATGAAGAAGAGTGTCGTAGTTACGACCTTATGCGAGAGCGCACCTCTGACGCCAACCGAGTACACAATGAGGCTCAGAATAATGATGGCTATGGTTACCGCGGCGGTGCCTCCGGAAGAGGTGCTTTTGGCGGTCGCGGCCGTGGTGGGATGACCGGAAGAGGTAGAGGCCAGGTTTTGTGTTACAACTGTAACCAAGTTGGCCACTTGGCTCGCGACTGTCGGAACCCCACTACAACCTATTGGTATTGCCGTGCAGTGGACCACGTGATTGAACAGTGCCCCCAGCTCCTCGCAAAGATTCAGGAGAACAACCGTGGCCCTACCCCAAATATTCAGTTGATTTCCGTTGAGCAAAGACCTGCCACAGCCCTCAATGTGGTCACCCGGAGTGGAGCTATGACGCATCTTCAAAACACGCCAACGCAACCTGTCGCGGTGTGCGCACGTAAGGCCTCCGAGAAAGTCCTAGCACTTGATCTTGCGAAGGATCAAGCACCAGCCCATGAGGCCCAGTGCGATATTGTTGACCCAGGCGCAGTAGAAGTACCTACGCAGCAACCTCAGCAGGCTTCACAGCCACAAGAGGCCTCGACGGATAAAGTAAGTACACTATCCTCTTTCTTGCAGAGCTGTATGAAACTCTTGCGGAATCAGAATGCTTTAAAAGAGCTGCAAAAAGTTCTTGCTGTCACAGACCCTCGGAGAGGAATTGATCAGGAGAAAACTGTTAGTCGTGTCCGAAGAACGGGAAGGGAAATGAGATTGAACATTTAGATAGGGGAATATGATATGACTGATGTCATTTTGGATCTTGGATCAGACGTTAATGTCCTACCCAAGCAGACCTGGGGACAAATGGGAAAGCCTTCCCTGGTTTGGTCACCTATACAACTGCGACTAGCTAACCAGCAAAGGATTGTACCTCTTAGGAGACTTCTTAGTGTTCCAATAGACATTGATGGGGTCAGTACTCTAGCATATTTTGAAGTTATTGAGATCATTGATGACAGCAACCCTTATCCAGCCCTGTTGGGAATTGAGTGGGCCATGGCCAATGCTGCAATTATCAACCTTAAGAGGAGACAGATGACCTTCGAAGGAAATGGTCGGCGCGTTATCATACCCCTCGAACCATCCCAAGGAGAAAGATATACAGAACCACTCAGAGATGAAGGGGAGCAGGATACTCTAGACCACATCTACAACATCACAGCCAAGGACGCAGATTATGTCGAGCCTGACGCTGATGGTGTAATGGATTGGCAATGTGATAGCTCCTGCATGTCTGATTCAGACGATGGTATGGAGAACTAGCAGAATTGACTGTACGAGCTACATGGCCATAGATGCGCGCAGATCACTCGGTCTCTTAGATGCCTTAGTGCACAGCCTAGAGGGTTTCCTGCATATGTTGGGATGACAGACCCTGGAGAATTTATTGCACATGTGTCCGACCGAGTACCTTAGTCACAAAACACCCAGACTCTGGAAACAGCACTAGGAGCTACAGCAGCATGGGGGACTGATCCTAAAAAGTCTCACCCCAGTCGGGGAACCTGCCTGAAATTCCTGCGCCCCAGATTCATAAGCCAAGCTCAAGAGGTGCGAAGTAAGTTCAAGGGGACGAATAGCCTTCAGGGACATTTGAGGCAGTACTATACAGCAGGGGAAAACACACCTCAAGAGGAGAGGGTGCATAAGTTTGTGCATATCTTGGAACCCATAGTGAGAAATTGGCATATGGAGGTTGAGCTCCGACACGGCACTGTAAGTAGGGATGATCTTGTTGATAGATTTTTGATCACATTTTCTATTAACAAAAGTGGTCTTGTTTTAGATATAGCTTTCCACGACAAGGAAAATGATGATCACCCAGGAATTGAATACCAAACCAAGGGGCAGAGCCAAGACGCCAGTCCCTCAAACCTAATAGTCCTGTCGCAGATATTACCAGGTCGGGTCGAAGGGCACTATTGTGCCGAGGCTGCTTGTTGTTCCAAAGTTTCAGCCATGATTCTGCCGAGGCCCAGAAACACAGCGAGGCTCAAAATCCAACCGTTGGGAAGCATCCAAATTGGCGGCAGTAGTGCTTTAAGTGCCTTAAATACCTGTACTAAGAAGATTATCGGAAATCGGGTAACAGTTGGACAAGATTTCCGTAAGATTTGGCGCCTTCAATGCACCGTCCTACCCGATGTGATTGATGGCGTGTATAAGAAGATGCCTAAGTCAGGGAAAATTGTATTCTGCATTTCGTAAAGTTTTCTGAGTGAACCCATGACAACAGAAAGATAGATTGACGACTTAGTAAGAGAATTTGAGCGAGAGGGCCTGATAGCTTGCTCTAATCGGCCGCCTGCTTCTGTTCCCGGTGAAGACACCCAACCAGCACCACCACGGCCGATGCAGACTCGGTCTGCTAGAAAAAAGTGCTGAACTGAAGTTCGCTCCAAGCTCAACCAAGATCGGAAGAGGCGAACAGGGCAAACGCCTGCAGCACCTCCTATGGATCCCCCCGGTTCAGCACAGGTACTGGCCGGGGATAGGGAGAACATTGCACCTCCACGGCCACCTTATCTCCAACCTATTCACCCAGACGCCAAGATTCCCCGACGGACAAAGCAAGTCACATTAACCACACCCTCGCTACCACCAGGATTTCAGCTGGTCGGAAGTATGACAGGGAAGATAGATCGGCTCAAGTACAGCGACCACGACACAAATGATCATGGCAAGTTTCCCCAGTTTGCACCGGTCGAATACCTGCACCGCGTCAACTACCCAGAACATGATGTACCCCTACTGGAAGTGAAACCGTGGGTTGCGGGCCTGGATAACGCTGGCCTACTCAAGGTGCTTGATATTCCACATTTCGGTCGCGACATACAGGTGACTATAGTGGCCAAACAGTTGCTTGCGTTAGTACATGACGGCTATTTGTGGATAGGAGACCAGCAAATCCCCATTGATGCCGCACTCATTAATAAGATCACAGGGTTATCTATGGCAGGACCTGATCCAGGGGATGAATTTCCCTCAAAACATGAGGATACAAAGCTTGCGCAAACTATGAAAGAGTGGTTTGGCCTGACCAAGGGGAAACGGGGGTATCACACCTCCGTGATCTAGGACTAGCCTATTCGCTTTGCAGCTGAACTCTTAGCCTGCAAGATCATCCAGAAATGCAGGCCTACTGAGGTACCTGCTCCAGTTATCCGGATTGCCATGAACTGCGCCGAGGGATACACTTACAACTGGTCCGCATATCTTGCAAAGGAATTCCTGGAGGATGTTTGCGATGCACAGGAAAAAGGTAGACCTTTTCATTACTCCTGGTTGTTAATACTTATTGCATTAGTTGGGTGGAAAGAACCCACCGAAGCTTAGTTTGTCGAAGTAAACCCAGGCCGGACAGAGGTATTAAGGTATGCCTCCCTCTGGCTATCCTCGACTAAGGAAACTCAGCAAATGACGAACACTGTGTTCGTCTGTTATGCCATGAGTATCCACATGGAGATTCTGCGAACACCTCGGCTTACCAATGAGTTGTTCTCTAAATATGAGGGTGTCGCGAACTTCAGGGCTGATCTTCATCATGTGTTCATTCAAGCCCGTGCTGATCCATGGCATCGATGGTTTAAATTACCTTATGTAGTAACCGAATTAGATGTCACGAGCATTGTTCAGCTATGGCCAGCTGAGTGGTTGCAAAACATCAGGAAAAAACCCTCTATCCTCGTTCCCCTAGCTACAAATATTGGCCCAGGTACCAGTCAGGCGCAGCAGAAAAACCCATTAGAAGATAGCGAAGACCTGAGTGATTCGCAGATGGATGGCGACGGCCGGGACGGAGATGGTGGCCAGGATGATCAGGATGAGGACTCGTGCAAGACTCTATCAGACCCTAGCCCATCAACCAAGCGCAAGTCACCAGAAGTAGTAGAGGTAAATAAGCCGCAGTCCCGCAAAAAGTCAAAAGCGTCGAAGGACAAAAATATTGAAGAAGATGTCACTATAACGCTGGATGAGCTGGAGCAGGCTCTAGAAAAATCTACTGGGACGCTTACCAAAAAATGGTCCGAGTTTTCCCAAATGCATCTTGTCGGGCTCACAGGTATAGCAAACAGGGTTTCGGAGCTAAAAGAGCTAGCGGCAAAATCAGTAACCAATACTGCGACAAGTAGCACTACAGTGACCGCGCAGCAGGATCTTAGGCAATGGCCAACCAGAGATAACCGAGGTCAAGTATCAAGCACAGCTCTGACACTGACCGATGCAGATTCCCGGTCCCAGATGAATATGACTGTAGAGATCGATTATACAAAGATGACCATGTCAGAATTGCACCTCTGCCAGCTAGCAATTACAAAGGAGATCCATGCACGAGATCAATTGTCCCAAATCCAATTGGATGACATTATCAAGCAAAACCAAATCGTCGCAGCACAACTAGAAGAAGTGGCGAAAAAGAAGATAGATGTTGAACATAAAACAACGACACTTATGCAAGCATTGGACGAGGCCTGTCGGAGTCTTTCTGATTTCGACCTGCAAGGTACAGAGGAACCAGCACAGAGAATTGCTAAGCTGAGAGACTATGCCCAGTAGTCTCGCAGCGAGATTGACAGGTTGAAGACAGAACACCAGCACCAGATCGCAGAACTTCAACTGCACATCCCTCCTGAGACTCCACCAGAGGCCCGGGAACAGCGCCATAGGGAAATCAAGGCTTCAGCAGCAAAAATATCAGATAATATAGCCAGCGTTGCCAAATTGCTGGAAGATAGCATTGAAGCCTGGGCGAACCTCCAAGACCATCCAGATGTCGGTAAGATCTAGGAATCCATCAAGATACGCCAGGCCGAATTAGATGCAGTCAGAATAGAAATCAAGACGCTGCCACCTATGCAGAAGATGGCTAAAGTGAAGTACAGCAAGGAACTTCAGCAGGAAATTGAATCCTGCAGGACAAGGGTAACACTGCTGGAGAATTCGCTCCAGCCCCTGGTTGATGAAGCATTGGAATTAAGTAATACTGCAGAAAGCCAGCTCAAAGTTTTGAAGAGCTACGACAGTTTTGCGCAGGAACGGGCTAATACAGATTCATCTTCAGTGTTACAAGAGTTGGTGGAAAAGGAGAAAGCAGCTGACGACATACTACATAACCTCAACAGTCGCTTCAGCACCTTCGCGCAGAATATTTTCCCACCAGAGACGTCACAGGGTGTCCCGGGATGGGCCACTAGTGAGTCTTATGGGCCTGTTGGGACGCATACTCCATGTTTGGGTAACTCCGCGGTTAAGTTTGTAAGCGGAGTTACGGGTCAAAATAGTCTTAGGGGTGTCGGGGGAAGTTAAAACTCCTTTTTTGTAATAAACCCTTGGTTGAAATCCAGGGTTTAGGGTTTTGGGTGCCCATGGTTTAAGACCATGGTTTTGTAAAAATGCGCAGTATAAATAAGCGCTTGTATAAAGAAGATAGGTTAGGTTTTATGATGTAAGAAAGCTTAAGGTGAAGCTAAGGGTGATTTTGTAAGGAAAGGTTAAGTCCCATCTGTGTGCGTGGACGACCTCTGCAGTTGTGTGCGCAGAGGGTTTTTGTAAAGAAGATTGAGGAAAGACCTGTAGCTGTGTGCGCAGGGGCCTGCTGCTGTGTGCACGGCTTTTTAAGGACTGAAGGGATCTGCAGCTGAGTGCGTAGATCAACTGTGGTTTTTTAGCAAGTTGAATAGAACACAGTTTGTGGACGTAGCCCCTACACTGGGGGTGAACCACGTTATATCCGGTGTTGTGGTTTCTTGTGTTGTTGATGTTTCTGTTTCTGTTTCTGTTGTCTTTTATGCATTAATAACTGTATACATCTGATAAGTTAGATCGCTGCTAATATTTAGCTTCGCTGTGAATTCCCTGTAGTGGGTTGAGCAAGTCACGACTATTTATTTATCTGCGAAGTTGTATGTGAATGAATGGTAAATCTTTATAATTATGGATTAATAAGGTCATTAAAAGGCTAAGGTACATTAATCCCCCTCTCTGCTTGTAGAAACCTGATTCTGCGGCACCCCATAGCTGTTTCGGGTGAGACTGCAACCTGCGCGCAGGTTGTTGCCGAAAGGGCCAACACTGTGGGTCTTTTGTTGGTGCGACACTAAAGGATTAAACCCGGGTCTACCCTATTGCCCAACAGTATGCTAAAGAAGTATGGCAGGAATCCCTGGGTCCCTAGCACCAAAAAATAGAAATCCCTGGAACCATGACTGCTCTAATATCCTACTGGGGCTCCTTGTACCCGCATCCCCTGTCTTTAAAAGGATGGTTCAGGTTAAGATGGTTAACCCTCCCAAATTTCACCCTTTGGAAAATCTGGCTGGAAACGAACTCTCAAATCTTTCAGGATAAGAAACATCCTCCAATACAAGTGGCTAATAGAATCAAAGGCTTGCTAAAAGACTTTCTCCAAAGAAGGATAAATGCTAAAAAGACTCTTGAGGTACTACCAAAAGAAGTAGCTTGGTGGGAACAACTGGGACTTAAACTCTCCCATCCGGCACCCACCACGGCCCCTATGGAAAGCTGGAAAATAATACTGGGTAAAGACAATTTTTCTCAATGGCACCACGAAACAAAGCTACACGGTATTTTCTTTGATGGAGCTATAAAAGGAAGCCTAGGGGTGACAAGAGAGGGAGGGATTATCTTCATAATAAATGGAATAATAGAACTCCATTATGCTTGAGGACTTGGAAACGCTACGAACAATCAAGTCGAAGCTTTAGCACTTCTCCAAGGACTACGAAAACTTTGGAAAAAAGGAATATTATAGGCCAGTTTGATTGGGGGTTTACAAAGCCTTATTGGTTTAATGATAAGAAGGATCGAATCGACGAACATCCACCTAAAACAAATCATTCTCAGAATCCAACACATAGCTTTAAAATTCCACAAGCTCAGTTACTTTCACGTGCTACACGAATTCAACTCCGAAGCAAACCAAGCCACTGACGGAGTGGTTGGATTGGAATCCAACACCCTCCTTATTAATGAACAAAAATACAATTGGGACCCACTCCCCTAGAAGGAAGTCCCTCACTGTCGTGTGGTGGCTTGGTCGCCACTTGGTGTTACTGCGCAGGGAGGTGGCAGGAGGGGCAGACTTAAGATAGGAATGAGAAAGAGGGAAGAAGCTCGCAAGTGAAGGAGATGTCTAGAGATATGAAATGGTAAGGGAGATGAATTTTACGTGTAGAAGTGACATGCGTGTCTGGAGATATGCTAGGAAAATGGTCTCCATCCAGAAGTTACAAGCCATTTCAGGAATAATGAATTCATGTGTGTCCTAGGTGGTACAAGCCAATTCAGGTGAGATGATGACAACAGTGTCCTAGAAGAGCATTGTGAATGAGCCTAGAGATCTAAATCATGCCACGTAGATTATCTTAATTATGGAAGCGTTGGACTGGTAAACGGAGATAGGATTCCATTGTGATACATTCACTCATCCGTTAATTGGAAAGGAAAGCTTGTATTGGCTCATTGTTTGATCGCACCAAGAGTTGGCTGATAAACATTGTGTGCATCCTCAAGTGACTCGGCTCTATGACAATCATTCTAGAGACATGGAAACCAATGAATAAAGCGAACCCTGTTGCCCACAGCATGGCTTGGTCAACATGGGACGCCGACTGCGAAAGGCCAAAGATGAACTAGATAGTCAAAAGTGCCATCTGCGTCAATTCGAAGGAGAGATGAGGGAGAGACTGGAGAAGGTAGCAGAGGAACTCCATGAAATCATAATGGTCGAAAGGGAGCAAGCATTTGCTAAGGAAACTCGTCACTAGGAGCAATTCCAAGCCGTCCAGGCGCTCGCGGACAGACGGACACACGTCGAGATCGAGGTTGGAACAATGGTATTTAAAGCTCAAGTAAAGAAATAAGTTGAAGCCAACCAGAAATTTTCCAAGGACACTCGCTCTAGGACCCCTCTTGGAAAATAATCAGGTGTTAGATTCTTTTTTATCTACTATTAGGACATTATATCTGTATATTCCGAAATATATCTAGTAGGAAAGCAGTCTTTCTTCTTGTTTATTAGTATTATAGACAATATGGAGCCGAAAATCCTAGCAGAGTTAGATAGAGTAATCCTTTTTTAGATGTGAAAACCTGATGTAATCTCCCAATGCTCTAGAATTTGGATTTTTTTGTTAATTTACATTACTATCCGTCTATGTTAAAAAAAATTGTGAAGGAAATGGAAACTAGTTTTTGGTATTTTGTGCACAAATTGTGTGAGCAAATGATTCTTCAGAACCTATGCTACATAACTGATATTTATGCCTTTTTTCATTATATAATGTGTATTTTTATGGTAAAATATCCTCGCAATGGTTTTAAGAAAATTCTCTTTGATGTTTCTTCCTTTTATTCAAAAACTAGTTCTTCGATTGGATTGTTTTGCATATTTTGGAGACTTGGAACATGAAGTGTTTGTAAAAATTGATGAGTGTTATTTTATGATTGTGTCTGATAAATAAAATTTAAATGTGTGTGAGAATGTTAGTGTATATCTTCTTGATAGCATTTGGTAAATGTTTACCGAAATTCTAGATCAATTTCCAATTTCTAGATCCTTCGATGGAATTGTTTTGAGTATATTTGTGACTTTGCATATGAAGTGTTTGTGAAATTTTTGAATGATATATACCTCTATTATGAATGATAAAACATTTCATTTAGATTTCTAATGGAATTTTAATGATTCTATGTGTTGTTGATTTAATTATGCTAGATATTCTTGGAATTACCAGTCAATTCAAATGAGTAGAATTAACTAGTTTTGTGAGTTATTTAATGGATTGTATATGGGTGGAAAGATACAAACATATGAATGTAGGTGGCCCCTGATATGTTTTACATGAACTATTGTATTCATATATTTATCTTTATTTGGAATTTGGAAAGTTAAATTGGAAACGAGGTACATTGCAAAGAAAATTGATAACTAGTTGTGGACCGAATCTCTATTTTCGTAAATACGGAATGCTACAGACATGTGTTTAGTTTATAACATGTTATTGTGTTGTGGGTGGATACTTATCAGGAGTTATCCTTTACTTATGGATTCATTTCATTTTGGTTCAACTATTTAGACTCATTTTGTTGCGGTGAATGTTAACTAGTTTCATTAGAATTGATGAAAAAGATCATATTATGTGCAATTGGAATGATCTACAAATAAACCTTCAACTGGATGTAGGTGCATGCTTAAATATGTTGTTAATATTTTTAGGATTTCTTTTGGTTTTAATGGCATGGTTACAAGTTGATTTTTGTGCAAGACTAGCTGCTTATATTGGAAAACTAGTTAACTAGTCGTGTGGACTCTCTTAAGTAATTACCATGATTAATTATTGTAAGTTTGGTAAGTAGGAATTATTTATATGTAATTAGATGTTATTAATCCATTGGGATTGATAATATATGGTTATTTTTGAAACAATTGGATTTGTGATAAGTGTTTTTATTTGTGCACAAAGTGTTGTTAAATGTCGTAATTAACACCTTAATTACTAATTATCTGTGAATAAGAATAATTAGCCTTTAAAAGTGGTTATAATCTCTGATATGGCTTGTATTGAAGGTTTGATGATGTTATATCATGTTAAGAAGTCTTCCCAACCCTTATATTAGATGTTGGATATGTTAATAAATTTATATTAAATTATTATTAATTATTGGATTTTGTGTCACACTTAATTTTGGAAAAATAGAAATTAGATTATTATGGTTTATCTATTGCACTAAAAATCAAGTATTTAGCCTCATAGAGCTAATGATAAGTCCCTGAGACCCTTTGATGAAATTTAAGGTTGTTGTCTTTGAATCTCATTTTATGTGATAACATTACAATGTGTTCAAGCTGTTGAATTGTATTGTGCTCCGTACAAATTATAAGTTTCATGGGAAATAAATATACTATAACAAGTACTTCTTCTCTCACCTTCATCCATCCATAATTCTATATTGTAGTATATGTATTATCAGACTGGTGTCCATCATTGCCCCTTTATTGATTACATGTAATAACAATGTTGGTTATGATCTAATAAAGTATTGAGAGAGTTTCAAGATTACTTATCCTACTATTGAAAGGCCCAATTTTACCAATTTCAATTTATTGATGCCCTAACATAGTTTTGAAATCGACCTCAGAACATCTCAGGAAATTAAACACGCTTTCTCAATTTCTTGGAATTTTTAGGCCATCCATTCCTTATTTATTCTCGCATACATCCCTCCTATACTCTCATATAATCCCTAGTCATCCCCCAGTCCCCCTATGCGTGTGAAGGTTCCTAGTGATTGGATTCCAACATCAAAACCCCCTTATCACGCATCAATATATTGATCCAAGTAGACATAGATTTCAAATAATTTATGTACGGACCTTCAAAGAAATTTATTTCAAAAGTAATGTATGGTTGGGTGTCATCTATGGAAAATTCTATAACATTAAACCCCTCAATACACTATCCATCCAAAAATCAACTACAAGCGAAATCTGGTTACTTACATTATTCACTTTTTGAATCGATTCAAGATTCTAGTTTCTCGGCACAACAATGCAGAATGTTGCTTTTGCTCGGATAACCTCGGTAGTCGCTCAAGCAATATTATCGATAATTATCCAAAGAAAATTGCATGTAGATTTGTAACTACGTACCTTTGTAACCACTCTTCTAGGTTGAATAACAGTTTCTTATTAAGATCTCTAGAAAACTTGTTCTCCTTTGTCTCTAGCCACTGGTTTATATCTTCTTTAGTTGGCCTACACATTCCCTTCAGCTATGAACCTCGGTCTCGGAAACAGAACCATTTGTTGGTGCATATTGGGTAGACCTAGGTTGCAACCTTGATTTACCAACAAAAACCTTATATACCATCCATTTCATCATCACCTGTAGGCATATGAAGTCTCACCCAATGCATCTATTGGGACTGTAGGAACCAAGTTTCCACAGTGGTGAAGGAACATGAGGCAAATATTAACTATTCTACTTAATATTAACACATGTGCATAGAAATAAACAATACATTTACTAAAACAACTATCACAAACATGGAACCAAATCACATATTCATAGCATTAAAACATAAACTATTGTGCAAAGCACTCATCATATCGATGCTCTTTATAACATGACGCAAAGCCTGCTATGCATCTGCATATATAAAGAGCATAAATATCATTGACAACTATAGGAATTTTAAAAAATAAAATAAATAAGGTGCCTTGGACATAATTTTTAAAATTTTCACAGTGTTCATTATGCAAAGGCACCGACGACAGTGCATCAAATAGTTAAATAGCCTCGGTTATTTTCAAAATTTATTTTTTGTTTGGTTCGGTGGTGTGTCTGGTTTTAGGTTCATGCATTGTGAACGACGTGTCAAGTTTATTGTCAAGCACTGTGAACAGTGCATTTATTTTCTAATCAGAATGTGTGAGAAATCCAAACACCAACGCGCATCGAGCCCGGGAGGGTGTCACTTTCATAATGCAACATCGATTCCTGGGTGGTCCTAGGTGATATCCACTACTAAGAAATGTGGAAAAAGGCATTTTTGTGTTGTATTTTTAATATGATTTTACCCTATTCCAATATGCTCTACGTAGTAGCAAACCATTGTGCATTGTATAGTATGTGCACCGATGTGCTTAGTTTAATATCAAAAACTACACTACATTCTATTTTTTTTAAATATTATGTTTTTTACCATCATCAATGCACAATATTATGTTACACATCGGGGAGTTGTAATGGGAAATTAAAAATAGGTTTTTTCCCAGTGTGGTGCATTGTAATGTTGAACGCACTAGTGCTTCTGTCTCATTCCCATGCACTAGAAAAGCTTTGCCAAGAAAAATGAAATAAACATTTTTTTTTTAAATCCATCGACCTATTTTTATATCGGTGTTTTTTAAACTGGAAATAAACAATACATTTACTAAAACAACTATTACAAACATGGAACTAGATCACATATTCATAGCATTAAAACATAAATTATTTTGCAAAGCACTCATCATATCATATCATATACGTGCATAAACAGAACCATATATAGAACATCACATGTGTATGCTAAAACAAAACTTATCACAAGACATAACCATTAGTTCCACAATTCATCATTTCTTATTTATTATCATTTGGAACATTTCTTACACAACCTTCGCACTATGCATCAGCTCTCCAAAATATCCCAGGACATTATAATATTCTCCTTAAGCATAAAAAAAACTACTCATTTTGTCCCAAAATCCTTACATATTTATACATTTCAAAATGGGGCTTAGCCCATACTAAGTGGACAAAAAGTGCATACCAGACTCTAACCATCTTCCTCCATTTGCACATGTTGTTCAATGCATGCGCATCACAATGTTTACTTCCTACACGTATCTCCCGAAATTGGTCCAAAAACTATTTTTCCAACACCAATCATCGTATCCAAAATAGTATTGGGTAGTGGTGCACTAAGAGGTGGTGGTGGGTTCGCTAGATGAGGATGATAGGGTGGTGGGTTGACTAGGTGAGGAGGAGAGGGTGGTGGGACGACTGGGTGAGGAAGAGAGGGTGGCGGGACGACTGGGTGAGGAAGAGAGGGTGAAGGGTTAATTGGGTGAGTAGGAGAGGGTATTAGGATTACATGTGTTGAGTCGACTTGGTGAGAAGAAGAGGGTGGTTAAATTACCTGTCATGGAGGAGAGGATGATCAATCGACCTGTAGAGGAGGAGGAGGTCGAGGATCACCACCCTTATCAGATGAATAAGAACTAGCACTCTCAACTAACAATAACCTCTTTATTATCTTGGACACACCCACAAGATGATGCATTAGTGATTTCATATCATGTGGGAGTCTCTTCCAAACATGAACAAGGTATGGCCCTCTCATGATATCATTGGTTCAAGGATGCTACACTCCCTATTGATCCAACAACTTACACAAATGATCCTCCATCACTTGGCGGAAACTAGAATTAGGGCTTGCATCTCAGGTTGGGTCTCTATAACTGTGGCATCTCCTATGCCTCTGCCATGTTATAATTGGGTTAGGGAAGCACATCCCCAATATAACTATCAATATCTACAAAATTGTAGAGAACAATAATTAGACAATTTAATCAAACAACTTAAAGAAAATGTTTAATGAATTACATATGCATTAAAGTATACAGTAAAATGAAACTAAATTAATCAAAACATAAATCTAATATTAACTCTACCATCTGGTGGCTTGTCTAGGGTAAATATGATGTTGGCACATCCTTTCCAATCCAACCCTTTGTATGGTGTTATCATCCTCGCTGGAAAGTGACTCCTAAGTGATCCTGCTAGGGAAATCAAATTGGCCCCTCTTGGGAAACATTTCCCCCCACATGTGCATACACATGGTCATTGACCTAGGAGTATGGCTACATAATCAAGGCCAAGTGATCAAAAACCTCTCAAAAAATAAGGAAAACAACTGCAAAGAAACCTGGAATATTATCTTGCCATTGAACATAGCGCGAAAAGGATCAAGAAAAAAACAAATTGCCTCAAAACAATCACATACCACCTTATGCATCTATGTATTTGCACTAAAGAATCAACATAATATAATAAGGGGTAATGTAACGTCCCGATTTTGACCTCGTTTGCATGATGTATATAATGTAATTAACCATGGGGAGGAGCTAAAGGCAAAAGCCCCACCATCGATTCGATTGTGTATGTTTCGACAATAGGGATAGTTGCCGATGGTCTATCGTGCTATGTGGCACATTATAATTTGGCATCATGTAAACACGCACATCAATTAAAAAAAAACCACAACCAACTGCGGCAGTGCAACGTTGAATGAAACGGGCATGATTCCAAAGGATAAGGGGTGGGGGATGTCAAACCTTGGTCTATGGGGGAAAAACCCATGTGTTGCCACTTTGCTTTGTTTTGCCATCTTCCCTTTTCAACCTCTTTAATGTTTTTGTTGGGTAGTTGCAGCAGTTATGGCTGTTGGTGGTGGAGGCAGTTATTGTTTTGGGAGTGGGGTGGCAGGACTATCAGTCCCTTTCCCACACGCCCACTCCACCCACGACGGCATTCAATCCAATCTCACGCGACCTTCCATTCTCTCCCATTCCTCCGATGTGGTTGGTCTGTTCATGCTCATGCGCAGAGGCCGCTGTCTGTTCATCCGCGCATGCATAGGAAGGGTCTGTTCGTTCCCCATCATGGTCTATTCATCTGCATGCACAAGCAGGAAGTTGCTCATTCCTCACGCAGAGGTCGGTTCTGTCTTCCTCACGCACTGGTTAGGGGTTCCCTCTTTGGTTTTGCGCATGCAGCGAGCTGGGAGAACAGCCTCACGGGCATGAATTTCTGCTGTGTATTCGGCTTGCTGTTGATTTCACCCATGTTTTGGGTTGTCGTTATTCTTCCCACGATTTTTGGATGTGGTTGTGAGTCCGATTTCTTCTTCAATTGTGGACTACGTGTGTGTTCCTTCCATGTTTGCATGGGCTGTGTCATTCTCCAGCATTTGTGTTGAGGAGCTGTGTGCTGTGGGTTCGTGGATGTTAGTTGGCTGTTGATTGCCACAATTGTCAGCTGAGTTTTCCCATGTCTAGGCTGGGAGTGCTGCTTCTGTCCATGATAGGAGTTTGGCTTCTCCTTTGTTTTGAGACTGTGGATTGTGGCCATCATTCATTGTGAGTTTGGGCTGCTGATATATCCTGGTTTGGATCGCAGCTGAGTTGTTTTGGCCACGCTAGGGCCAAGAACAACTCTGTGTTGCCTTGTGGGCTTGAGCGGTGCTCATCGTGTGTTTGGGATTATCCCTGGTTGTCTTTTCCTTCTTCACAGGGCTGTGAAGGGGTTTTTTTGCTGCGGGTATGCAGTGGTGGTCCCTTGGACTGTGCTGTCTTGGCCGATCAGTTGATGGCCTGATAAACCCAGCTGTGTTGGTTTGACTGATTTGGTCCCTTGGCTATGTGTAAGCCTGTATTGCCCCTTAGTCCTTGAGGAATCATGCCCAGCTCAGGGGTGGCAGCATTGCTGAGAGATTGATGAGCACGCTGGCCTATGGTTGGGTGGAACATTGCAGCAACGTAGCTGGTTGTGGGATTCTTCATCAAAAGATAGGTGCTGCTGACTATTTCATCTCCGCAATTATATCTGCTGTATTATGTGAAATGATGAACAGGTTGAATGCTGGAAATGTATATGTGTTTGCTTCCGCTGTATGTCGATGAACTGTGCATGTATGTTGATGAATCGGGAATCTTTGTATGATGGAATGCATCCTGTTATGGATCATGTTAAGCTTTTAATTCAGCATTGTTGCTTGTCCATGTTCATGGGGTTGTTTGCCCGGTTATGTATTGGTGTTCGTCGCGTCCTCTTTGTCGGTCTGAGGGATGGGGACGTGACAGGTAACTAATGTGTTTCACATCAGCCGTGACATGGGGCACTGTTGTGAAAAAAGTGAGAGGAACCTAACTTCCTCATCACGAAAATAATTGATCTACAACTGGTCATTGACTACATGGAAGTCACCAGTGGTATTGGCATCCTCACTAACAAAACTCTATACATATTCCAACTTATTGGCTTCTAAAACTCCAAGTGGGACATTGAGGGAAATGGGGAAAATTCACCCCTCTCTTTGATAATACAGTGATGAAGTAATGTCCTCCTATATGGGTTGCAACCACAAATTGGGACCCACCCTAAAATCCCGTCGATGTTGATCCCAATGACGGATCTACTACATGATCAAATGGGAATGACCCCTTAGTGATGTAGCCTCCTCATAAATTTTTGGAGGCCAACATGCTGTAAGAGTTTCCGTCTATGGTGTAGTAGGTCAATGGAGAAAAACCCTCTCCCTCTCTCTAATATCCCATTATCATACAATGTTATCAAGTCTTGACAGTCTTGAAGCACCAATATCCTGGAAAACAATTTTTTTTTTGCAATTTGGTCAATGCACTCAATATATAAGGACACAAAGACAAAATAACAAAACATTGCAACTAGTTTACAAGGACATTGATGCTCTATATAACATGACGCAAAGCCTGCGATGCATCTACATAATTTACTTAATTTTCCATCTTGTTTATGTAGCCTCACATGTTATGTTACTCCTTCGTTTTATTTACCTTTAGATTAATTTTTATTTTGAGGATTGGAGTTCCTCTCTCACCTAGAGTGCCCTCGTGAGTTGGATTAGTGTGCCTCTTGGTGTAGGCACTTTATGTGTAACTCCTATTTCTTATTTTGGATTGTAGTTCTCATGCTTGTGTCCATATCTCTCCCAATTTTATTTTATCATGAAGTAATTTGATTTGCTTGTGTTGAAAAAAATCACATTTGTGTGTCGGTTCATGCCTTTTCTCTTGTGCTTGTGTTTGGCACTTGTAGGTTGATTTTTCTGCTCTTGGTATGAGATAATTGTTGAGCTTGTGCCCAAGCTAAGCTACTCTGCAACCACTGGTATTTGTACTAGAGCCACTGAAGTTTCCCTAGATTGGAAGTGCTACTTTCCATTGGGTTGTAGTTGGACTGTTGTCCAAGAGCCACTGGAATTGCTTTGGAGTGGAAGTATAGGTCATACTTGCCATTGGTTTGTGGTTGGACTGATTTCTTGAGATAATTTTTGGTTGATTGCATCCTTACTTGTGGTATCATGGTTCCAAGATGGGGGTGACCATTGTAAAGTAATTTTTGGCTTGTATTGAATCTACGGTTGGGTGGAACATGGCACAGCTGATTTTGGTTGTGTATTTGGAAACGATAACTGCTTTATCTCATGTATAATTAATTTATTTGACTCTGATTTGATTTATTTATGGATTCACTTGAAATTTTTATGAAACGTATGAGTTATTCATGTAAGAAAGTTCTCATGGAATTCAATCTATTTATGCAAGTAAATTTTGTGGGAGTGAAGCTAACACGAGAGCTAATGGACTTGGAACACGAGGAGAAAACACACTGCATGCATATCGAGGCAGTTGCATCTACTTTTTGTTGTACCTACAATGGCAGACATAAGCGGATCCAATAAACCCTTACCGCTCTTGATTTAGCCAGAAGCTAAGGCCTTTAATCAAATATATGTGCAGTCAAAAATGAAGCTCACAGAGGCATCTATATTTTTCAAAAGATTAGGTGAGGTTCCAGAAGCGGCCCTTCCTCCAAAATGTCTGATGAAATTTTATCTAAATTTGGCAGAGAGAGCCCTGGTTGGTCAGTTTGCAGGACCGTGGCCCTCCCCAAAAGCCATGTAAACTTTGGTACAGAAGAAATAGAGGCCACTGATCTCTAATAGTGTAAACTTGTATTTCCTAGGAAGATGATTCTTTCTTTTTGGCTTCATATCAAAGGAAGACTGAGATCTGATATTTCGTAATGGACCGTACTTCATGGACCCTCAAGGTATGAAACAAATGGTCTCTAGAATTTGACCCTTCTAAAGAAGTCCCAATAGTCGTACCAGTTTGGGTCCAACTGCCAAACCTCCCAGTACATTGCCGGAATCAGGAATCACTCCAACACATCGGGAACACTCTAGGAAAATTTATAGATTGAGTAGCCTCAAAAGAAGAATATGCATGTGTGAGGATGTGTGTTAAGGTCGACCTAGAAGTGGGGATACCTGAAGCAGTCAAGATTATAGTAGGAAATTGGTTGCACCTACAAAAGTTTGACTATGAACAACTTCCCTTTAAATGCATGGGTTGTCATGAATATGGCCATTTTGCAAGGAATTTCCCTAAGAAAGTATCCATATCCATAAATAAATAAAAAGCGAACGGTTGGAAACAAAACAAGAAGTCAAGACCAAGAATAGGGGCCGACCCCCCAAGCCCTAACTCCAAAAAAGCAAACACAACAAGGAAACCCAAAGACACGCCCACTCAAGATAATAGCTTTGAAATCCTGAGTGCACTACCAAAGGAGGTCCAAGAAGCAGGGTTGGAACCCCATATCCATTCTAAACCCCAGCAAGATAAATCAACCTCTCCAAAAACCTCAACAACTACAGATATTGAACCTTCCTTAGGCCCTACATAGGGAGAGAAATCCTCAGAAGACTCCCAGAGGAGGAAGAAATGGAGTTTGTCGAGTCCCACAGGAAAGGGAAAAAGGTCACAAGAGGAAGAAAATTCTACCGTGAGAAATGAGAGGAAGCAACCTACAAATATAAATTACAGGGAAATCAACATACCCTGGAAAATCTAATCTTCAAAAACACTGGATCCACCAGGAATCAGATTCATGGCTCTAAGGGAGCCAAAAAACCAAAAGGTTAGTAATGAAGGTTGTCTCCTTGAACTGCAGAGGCATGGGAAACAATTTAAAATAAATCACTATGAAAAATATAGAAAGAATGGAAAACCTGAATATCCTCCTAATCCAAGAGACAAAAATGGAGGAAGGGGACTTTCTCCGAAGCAGTAACTTCTTTTGGAAAAAAGGTCAAAGTAGAGTCGTCTCTTCTAGAGGAGAAATAGGAGGTATTGGCACATTATGGGACCAATAAAAAATTGAATTGATGCAGGAGAGGCATGAAGCACATTGCATATACATGCAACTCCAACATAAAGACTTAGGAAAACTTGTAATCCTTTTTAAAATTTATGTTTCGGTTAATTTCAGAGAAAATAAGCAATGTTGGACACCATAGGGGATTTTTCACATGAGATCCTATTATAAAATATTATTCCGGCAGGAGACCTAGACCTTACTCTTAATTTCAATGAAAAAAGAGGAGGGTCTAAAGTTAGAGCCCTGCTCAGGGAATGGGACGAGGACCTCATTCGAGAATGGGATCTGATGGATATTAAACCTGAAAAAGGATTGTACAGTTGGACTAATCGAAGAATTGGTCTGGGGCATATTGTTTCCAAATTAGATCGATTCCTAGTCCAAAGCTCCTTTCTCCTACATGGCCTAGAGGTAAGCTCATCAATATTTCCCATGGGAATATAGGGTCATAGGCTGATCAACCTAGAGATAAAAGAAAGCTTAAATTAGGGGCCCATCCCTTTCAAGCTAAGTCCTCTCTAGGTTTAGCACTAGGACTTTATGGAGAGAGTCCAATTAATCTGGAAATTCCATGTTTCGGACTCGCTATTATTCATTTGGGAAGAAGAACTAAGACGATTAAAAAAAATCTAAAAGGTTGGGAAAAATTACTGTCATCCCCTCTGGAGGAAAGGATAGAATCCCAAAATCATCTGGGCATATTTCAACTGCAAATGGAAAGCATGGACATAACTAGATAAATCCTAAGCAAAGAAGAGGATTTGTAGGTAAATATGCAATCTGCTTGTAGTGAAGAAGAGGAGTAGTGGAGGAATAAATCTCGAAGTCTCTGGCTCCAATTAGGAGACAAAAACACCTCTTTTTTCCATAAGTAGGCTCATGCCAGGAGACAATTCAAATCGATAAAGGAGATCAAATTTCAAGACTCAACCATCTCCAACTTCATTAATATTAAAAAGGAAACCTTCCAACATTTCAAAAGGTTATACATAGAAGAAGGCTCTGAAGACCCAATTCCAAGCTTGATTGAACAAGTTCCTAAAAAAATAATAGTCCGGATGAATCTTAGGCTCAACAAACCAGTTAGTCTCTGCAAAATAAAATTGGCCTTGAAAGAAATGGAACCAGATAAAGCATCGGGTCCATATGGCTTCATGGATTATACCAGTTTATACCAATATCCCTATGCAATATCAATTATAAAATCATAACAAAAATAATTTTCAACATACTAAGGGATGTTATGCCTAGATTATCCTTGGCTAACCAATGAGGCTTTGTGAAGGGATATCAAATGATGGATAACATCATTCTAGTCCAAGAAGTGATCCACTCAAGCCTGCAACATAAGGAAAAATGAATGGTCATCAAGGTTGACCTATCAAACGATTTTGATCAAGTAAAACACTCCTTTCTCTTTGTTGTCCTTAAACAATTAAGATTTGCTAAGCCTTTCATTAGATGGATCAAAGCCTGCATAGGGGAGCCATGGATAGCCCCTTTGGTGAATGGAAGACTAGAAAAATTCTTCAAATATACAAGGGGCCTACGTCAGGGATTCCCTCTTTCTCCCCTACTCTTTGTACTACAGTCTTGGGTCTTAAGCTTTTTATTGGACAAAAGACGCCAATATCATGATCTCCTCGGTATTAGAATTGTAAGAGGAGTCCAAGACATAAATCATGTCCAATTCACAGATGACACCCTCTTGTTAGGAGGAGCTTCTCGACAAATAGCCTCCTGATTTAAAACCGAGCTCGATGCTTATTGTGTCTCCTTAGGAAGTAAGATAAACACAGGTAAAATCCAAATCTATGGGTGGAATATCTCTGTACTGGAATTAAGCAATATAATAAGGACTTTAGGCTTCCAAGGAAAGATATAGTGGTCCTCCTTCAAAAACCTAGCACTCTTGATCTTCCAAAAGACACCTCGAAGCAAAGACTAGCTACCACAGATAGAAAAGTTCAAGCAGCAATTGGAAAATTTGGGAAGATGACTGTTGAATATTGCAGGCAAGTTAGTTATAATCAAATCTGTTTTATCTAGATTTCCCATCTATCAATGCTCACTTCTACTAGCACCAACTAGAATTTTGGAGAAGATTGAAAATCTAATACGAAAGTTTTTTTGGAAAGGAGGAAAACAAAATGACAATAAATCCCCCTTGGTGAGATGGAAAAAAGTACCAAAATTGTTCCATGAAGGGACGAATTCATATCAAAGATCTCAAAGCACACAACCTTGCGCTTGGAGGGAAAATACTCTAGAGACAAGTCTCCAAAAAACCAAGCTGGGATAAAAAATCTACCTAAAAAAAATATTGGAGGAACTCCCATCTTCACAGGCTAGATAATCCTCCATTGGGAAACATGGGTTCCCCAACCTTCCTTCTCTGTAAAAAGTCTCATTTTTTTTCCAAAAGAAACTCTTTTGGATCCCTGGTAATGGGGAAAACATAGACATCTAGGAGGACCATATAATGGGAAGTGAACCTCTCTCGAGTACTGCAAACATGGAACCTCTCAAAATCTAGTTATCAAGCCAAGGTATCAAAACTCTGTGGGACCTCTCAGATTGGGATAACGAAGGGAATATCTGGAGAGGCTGGAAAATATTGGACCCACCGAAGCCACTTATGCAACCTTGGAACTCTTTGATGTCCCTTCTCAAAGGAAAATCACCTCTCTCAGACATGACCAAGGACACCAAAGGATGGGGGAGATGGTTTGGTCAATACATAATATTTGAAGGATATCAATCCCTCAAGGTCACTCCTTCTATTCCCCCAAACTTGACTCTATGGAAGGGAGTCTGGAAAACAAAATGCATTCCAAAAGTGGACATGTTTATTTGGACTGTAGCACATCAAAGTATATTAACCAATGAAAATCTGCAAAAAAGAGGAATTGTTGGCCCCTCGAGGTGTAACCTTTGTTATCAACAAGTAGAAACCTCAAAGCATTTATTCCTTGACTATAAGTATGCTAAAGAAGTATGGCAATAAGCCTTGGGTCCCTAGCACAAAAAAATAGAAATACCTGGAACCATAATTGCTCTAATATCCTAGTGGGGCTCCTTGTACCCTCATCCCCTATCTTTAAAAGGTTGGTTCAATTTAGGATGGTTAACCCTTCCAAAGTTCACCCTTTGGAGAATTTGGCTATAAAGGAAATCTCAAATCTTTCGGGATAAGAAATATCCTTCAATACAGGTGGCGAATAGAATCAAAGGCTTGCTAAAATACTTTATCCAAAGAATTCTAAACGCTAAAAAGACTCCTGAGGTACTACCAGAAGAAGCAGCTTGGTGGGAACAATTGGGACTTAAACTCTCCCATCTATCCCCCACCACGACCCCTGTGGAAAGTCGGAAAATAATACTGGGTAAAGACAGTTTTGCTTAATGGCGCCATGAAACAAAGCTACATGGTATTTTCTTTTATGGAGTTGCAAAAGGAAACCTATGGGTGATAGGAGGGGGAGGGATTATCTTCATTCCCAATGGAATAATAGAACTTTAGTAGGCTTGGGGACTTGGAAACGCTACGAACAATCAAGTCAAAGCTCTAGCTCTTCTCCAAGGATTATGACAACTTTGGAGAAAAGGAATATTGCAAGCCAAGTTGATTGGGGATTCACAAATAATTATTGGTTTAATGATAAGAAGGATCAAACTGACGTAGATCCACCTATAACAAATCATTCTCGGAATCCAACACATAGCTTTAAAATTCCACAAGCTTAGTTACTTTCATGTGCTACACGAATTCAACTCCGAAGCAAACTAAGCCACTAACAGAGTGGTTGGATTGGAACCCAACACCCTCTTTCTTGATGAACACAAATACGATTGGGACCCCCTCCCCTAGCATTAAGTCCCTCAATATCATGTGGTGGCTTGGCCGCCACATGGTGTTATTGCGCGGGGAGGTGGTAAGATGGTCGAACTTAAGATAGGAACGAGAAAGAGGGAAGAAGCTCGCAAGTGAAGGAGATGTCTTGAGATATGAAATGGAAAGGGAGATGAATTTCACATGCGAAAAGTGACATGCGTGTCTGGAGATTTGCTGGGAAAATGGTCTCCATCCAGAAGTTACAAGCCATTTCAGGAATGATGAATTCTTGTGTGTCCTAGGTGGTACAAACCAATTCAGGTGAGATGACGACAACAGTGTCCTAGACGATCGTTGTGAATAAGCCTAGAGATCTAAATCATGCCACATAGATTATCTTAATTATGGAAGCGTTGGACTGGGAAAAGGAGACAAGACGCCATTGTGATACATTCACTCATCCTTTAATTGGAATGGAAAGATTTTATTGGCTCATTGTTTGCTCGCACCAAGAGTTAGATGATCAACATTGTGTGCACTCTCAAGTGACTCGGCTCTATGACAGGCATTCTAGAGACATGGAAACCAATGAATAAAGCGAACCTTGTTTCCTGCAGCATGGCTTGGTCGACATGGGACGCCAATTTTTAAAGGCCAAAGATGAACTAGATAGTCAAAAGCGCCATCTACGTCAATTCGAAGGAGAGATGAGGGAGATACTAGAGAAGGTAGCAGTGGAACTCCATGAAATCATAATGGTCCAAAGGGAGCAAGCAGTTTCTAAGGAAACCAGTCATTAGGAGCAATTCCAATCCATCCAGGCGCTCGCAGACAAACTGATACGCGTCGAGATCCAGGTTGGAACAATGGTCTTTAAAGCTCGAGTACAGATATAAGTTTAATCCAACCAGCAATTTTCCAAGGAAACTGGCTCTGGGACCCCTCTTGGAAAATAATCAGGTGTTAGATGCTTTTTTGTCTACTATTAGGACATTATATCTGTATATTTTGGAATATATCTAGTAGGAAAGTAGTCTTTCTTCTTGTTTATCAATATTACGGAAAATATGCAGCTGACAAGCCTAGTAGATTTAGATACAGTAATCCTTTTTTATATGTGAAAACCTGATTTAATCTCTCAATGTTCCATCATTTGGGTTTTTTTGTTAATTTACATTACTATCTGTCTCTGTTAAAAAAAATTGTGAAGGAATTGGAAACTAGTTTTTGGGATTTTGTGCACAAATTGTGTGAGAAAATGATTCTTCGGAACCTATGCTACATAACTGATATTTATGCATTTTTTAATTATATAGTGTGTATTTTTATGGTGAAATATCCTCGCAATGGTTTTAAGAAAATTCTCTTTGATGCTTCTTCTTTTTATTCGAAAACTAGTTCTTCGATTGGATTGTTTTGCATTGTTTGGAGACTTGGAAGATGAAGTGTTTGTACAAATTCATGAGTGTTATTTTATGATTATGTCTGATAAATACACTTTAAATGTGTGTGAAAATTTCAATGAATATCTTCTTGATAGCATTTGGGAAATGTTTACCAAAATTCTAGATCAATTTCCAATTTCTAGATCCTTCGATGGAATTGTTTTGAGTATATTTGTGACTTTGCATATAGAGTGTTTGACGAAATTTTTGAATGATATATACCTCTTTTATGAATGATAAAACATTTCATTTAGATTTCCAATGGAATTTTAATGATTCTATGTGCTGTTGATTTAATTATTCTAGAGATTCTTGGAATTGTTGGTCAATTCATATGAGTAGAATTAACTAGTTTTGTGAGTTATTTAATGGATTGTATATAGGTGGAAAGATACAACCATATGACTATAGGTGACCCATGATATGTTTTCCATGAACTATTGTAGTCATATATTTATCTTTATTTGGAATTTGGAAATTTAAATTGGAAACTAGGTACATTGCAGAGAAAATTGATAACTAGTTGTGGATCGAATCTATATTTTCGTAAATACGGAATGCTACATACATGTGTTTATTTTATAACATGTTATTGTGTTCTAGGTGGCTACTTATCAGGTGTGATACTTTACTTATGGATTCGTTTCATTTTGGTTCAATTATTTAGACTCATTTTGTTGCGGTGAATGTTAACTAGTTTCATTGGAATTGATGAACAAGATCATCTTATGTACAATTGGAATGATCTACAAATAAACCTTTAATTGGATGTAGGTGCATTCTTAAATATGTTGTTAATATTTTTAGGATTTATTTTGGTTTTAATGGCATGGTTACAAGTTGATTTTTGTGCAAGACTAGCTGCTTATATTGGAAAACTAGTTAACTAGCCGTGTGGACTCTCTTAAGTAATTACCATGATTAATTATTGTAATTTTGGTAATTAGGAATTATGTTTATGTAATTAGATGTTATTAATCCATTGGGATTGATAATATATTTTTTGAACAATTGGATATGTGATAAGTGTTGTTATTTGCGCACAAAGTGTTGTTAAGTGTCGTAATTAACACCTTAATTACTAATTATATGTGAATAAGAATAATTAGCCTTTAGAAGTGGTTATCGTCTCTGATATGGCTTGTATTGAAGGTTTGATGATGTTATATGATGTTAAGAATCCTTCCTAGCCCTTATATTAGATTTTGGATGTGTTAATAAATTTATATTAAATTATTATTAATTATTGGATTTTGTGTCACAATTAATTTTGGAAAAATAGAAATTAGATGTTTATGGTTTATCTATTGCACTAAAAGTCAAGTATTTAGCCTCATAGATCTAATGATAAGTCCCTGAGACCCTTTTATATCCCTAGGGGTCATTACATTCATTCAAATCTTTTTTTTACCACCTTATTCATCAAGGAATCCCATCCTCTTGGGATGGAAATGGAGAATTATACCCCAAAGAGCAGTACACAATGCTAATGATTGATGCAAAAAACTTTGATACCTCTATGGTAGACATTCAAGGAGTACTTGAATCCAAAGTTTTATTTGATAAGGTTCATATTGATTTTGAAATTTTGACGTGGTTACAAACGGTCTTCTCCAAACTTTATATGCCTACTTCCTAAGCCTGCCTATGAGCACTACACAAAGGTAGATATGGCCAATTGAGAGATGAGGTATTACAAATATCCCATGGGAAAGGAATGGAAGAACCTGACAAATATTTTCAACTCAGGAAACCAGATAGAATTCAAATTCCTAAGTTTTCAATCAGAATGCCATCATCTCAGCCACCTCATATGCCACATGGTCCTCCTCAGCAATCACATCAGACGCCTCCAGGTCTACCACAAAAAAGGCCACCATAAGCTCCATGTCAACCCAATTAGCATCAAGGAAAATAACGTGGAGACCAGATTATTTTTTGTTAATATTATTATGACAGACTGTATTTTACTATAATCTATTTTCAAACAAAATTTTGTTAAAGATTGTAAGAACTATAAATAGAGCTTTAAGCTACAGACCAAGGGTCGAAATTATTTTTTAGCAAAGTGTAACTTCTCATAATCATGTTTGATAAAGAGTTTTAATGTGTAATGCAACGTTTGTTTCGTGATCCAGCATTAAAATATTCTTAGTTTTGACCCTACATATTGTCTTATTTTCTTTTGTACCTCCATCTCTTCCACTTCCTATTTAATTTTGTAGACAATGTAAATACAAAGCTTATAAAGTAGCTATTCACTCTGAATTTGGTACAAATTATGTGATGAATGTCTTTTTTTTACGTCTTTATGAAATATTCATGGAATGTTGATGAAATTTAAGGTTGTTCTCTTTGAATCTCATTTGATGTGATAACATTACAATGTGTTCAAGCTGTTGAATTGTATTATGCTCCGTACAAATTATAAGTTTTATGGGAAATAAATATACTATAACAAGCACTTCTTCTCTCACCTTCATCCATCCATAATTCTATATTGTAGTATATGTATTATCAGAATGATGTCCACCATTTCCCCTTTATTTATTACACGTAATAACAATGTTCATTATGATATAAGAATGCATTGAGAGAGTTTCAAGATTACTTCTCCTACTATTGAAAGAAGGCCCAATTTTACCAATTTCAATTTACTAATTCCTTGACATAGTTCTGAAATCAGCCTCAAAACATCTCAGGGAGTAAAACACACCTTCTTCATTTCTTGGAATTATTAGGCCATCCATTCCTTATTTATTCTCGCATACATCCCTCCTATACTCTCAAATAATCCCTAGTCATCCCCCAGTCCCCCTATGCATGTGAAGGTGCCTAGTGACTGGATTCCAACCTCAAAACCCCCTTATCACACATCAACATCTTGATCCAAGTAGACATAGATTTCAAATAATTTATGTGCGGAGCTTTAAATAAATTTCTTTCGAAAGTAATGTATGGTTGGGTGTCGTCTATGGAAAATTCTATAACATTAAACCCCTCAATACACTATCCATCCAAAAATCAACTACAAGCGAGATCCGGTTACTTACATTATTCACTTTTTGAATCAATTCAGGATTTTGTTTTCTTGGCACAATAATGCAGAATGTCGCTTTTTCTTGGATAACCTCAGTAGTCACTCAACCAATATTATCGATAATTCTCCAAAGAAAATTGCATGTAGATTTGTAACTATGTACCTTTGTAACCACTCTTCTAGGTTGAATAACGGTTTCTTATTCTGATATCTAGAAAACTCGTTTTTCTTTGTTTCTAACCACTGGTTTATATCTTATTTAGTTGGCCTACACATTCCCTTCAGCTGTGAACCCTAGTCTCAGCAACAGAACCATTTGTTGGTGCATAATGGGCAGACCTAGGTTGCAACCTTCATTTACCAACAAAACCCTTAGATACCATCCATTTCATCATCAGTTGCAGGCATATGAAGTCTCACCCAATGCATCTATTGGGACTGTAGGAACCAATTTTCCACAGTGGTGAAGGAACATGAGGCAAATATTAACTATTCTACTTAATATTAACACATGTGCATTGAAATAAACAATACATTTACTAAAGCAATGATTACAAATATGGAACCATATCACATATTCATAGCATTAAAACATAAACTATTGTGCAAAGCATTCATCATATCGATGCTCTATATAACATGATGCAAAGCCTGCAATGCATCTGCATATATAAAGAGCATCAATATCATTGACAACTATAGGAATTAAAAAATAAAAAATAAATCAGGTGCCCTTGACATAATTTTTAAAATTTTCACAGTGTTCATTATGCAAAGGCACCAACGACAATGCATCAAATATTTAAATAGCCTCAGTTATTTTCAAAAATTATTTTTTTGTTTGGTTCAGTGGTGTGTCTAGTTTTAGGTTCATGCATTGTGGACGATGTGTCAAGTTTATTGTCAAGCACTATGAACAGTGTGTTAATTTTCTAATCAGATTGCTAGAGAAATCCAAACACCAAGGTGCATCGAGCCCGGGGGGTGTCACTTTCATAATGCAACATCAGTGCTTGGGTGGTCCTAGGTGGTCTCCACTACTAAGAAATGTGGAAAAAGGCATTTTTGTGTTGTATTTTTAATATGATTTTACCCTATTCCAATATGCTCGACGTAGTCAGATGTATTTAAAATATTAATGTCATTGAGTGAAGGTGATCTATCGGGGATTGGAGGAGAACGAGCACACCAGGGGCATGGCGAACGAGGCTGTCTGGAGGCACGACGAGGAGGCTGATCATTTGCTGCTCGCTGGGGTGACCTGCAAAGCACGACGAGGAGGCTGCCTGCTTGGGTGACCTGCCCGAGAAGGGGAGAAGCGTAGATCTTGAGCCAATCTACTAAGCTTCTGACAAAGGGGGAGATCTCTGTATCAATGTATTGAAGCCGGATCGGAGGGAGTAGGGCATCAAGATGGTGGAGGAGGTAGGAGACTCCCCGCCCTCTCGATCGGAAGCCTTCGAAAGACT